>QANX01003200.1:117444-171546 GCA_003254975.1 Ochetophila trinervis
ATATATATATACACTATCATTTCATTTTTTGGTTATAATCAAATATAAATCTAATAGTTTTAATAATATGGATTTTATAATTTATATGTTATAATCATATATATATATTTAACTTTTTATTAAAAAAATTAGTAAAAAAATGTAAGGAGAATTGTCGACGCTATATAAGTTTTTTCTTGAGTATTGGTGACGCTAACGTCGCTAAAGAATAAATTATTAATTTTTTTTTCTATTGTTCATATATATCCTCTACATAAATTAATATTTCATAAATTAATATATTTTTTTATTGAATAACATGCATTAATTATATAATAAAATATTATATATTATTCTTTTGTTTTTTCTGTTAAAGAAATTCATTAAGGCTTACGATCTATATATATATATATTAATTTGCTAAAAGACCTAAACCAAAAAGAATTAATATTATATATCCAAATAAAAGTAAACCAAAAATAATATTTTATATATATAATCTACATAAAATAATATTCATTTGCATCTATTTTGAAAGTATATAAGCTAAATCGAAGACAAAAAGACATTAGAATATTTATGTATATTTGTGAATTTTTTACCTTTTCGAATGAATGTTTCTTTTACAATAGATGATACTTTCTCAGATAGAAATACGTATTTATAGATAAAGAATGATAGGTACTGGTGTGAATTGATTATTTTTGGTTTCGTTAATTAACGGTGGTAGGTGTGAATTAATTTTTAGTGTAATACCGATTAAAATCGAGCCTATATCTGCACATTGCAAATTGTCTCAAATTGGCGACACTGGTGTCTCCAATTGAAGAAAAGGCGATGCTAGTGTCGCCTTTCTACAATTAGCCACACTAGTGTCGCTAATTTGAGACAATTAGCGATGCTGGTGTTGCTAAATTGAGGTAATCAGCGATGCCAGCGTCGCCTTTAATGTCAAATTTAATTTTTTCACGCTGCAGTTTCGCGACAATGCTAAACACTCCTCGAATGCGTGTCGCAAAATGTATTTTGCAAGCAAATTTTTCGCAACACTGGTTGAATGTGTGTCGCTAAATCTTTTTCGCATCACTGACAAAATGTTTTGGCGACGTTTTTGTATCGTTGTTTTGTTAAAATAAAGATGACACAATAGTTTTGTGACGCCAATTAGTAATTGCGATGCAATTTTTATTTTAAATCGTACATTTAATATTGCCTATTCACAATTTTGATGTAATAAATAGAATGATAGGTTTGAAAAATTATTTATATAATAGAGTAAAAATCGAAGATATTTTCTTATATTTTTGTAAACATATAGATTTTATATTTATGTCAATTTTATAATTGTTTATTTTCAACGTTTTCTATATTTTTAATTTTATAATTCTTTATTGTGGTCCAAATAAATCAAGAAAAAAGGAATTTCTCATTTTTTGAGTTTTTCAAAAAACTTTATTGTATAATTTCCTTCATTATTAAAGTACCTATTGTTGCGATGAATGTGAGAGTGAGAGAGACTTGTAATTATTTTTATTTTATTTTTTTTTATAAAAAGATGCTTTGATGGTATTATAGGGTTCGAGATACAAATTCTGTACCATGCAATATTTTAGTATTAAATTATCTAAGACAATAATAAAATATATTAAAATTTAAATTTTTTTAGACAAAAATTAATTCTTTATCGACCTATTTAAAACTTTTTAACTTTTGTAATAACTTAAAATTATAGAGAAAATAATTGAGAAAAAATAAATGTGGGTCCAAGGTGGCGTCCGACACAGAACGTCGCGCTAAATTACAAAAGCAGGCTTTGTGATACAAATTCATCGTCTCCTTTTTTTTTTTTTTGTCAATATATGATACTAATTCATCTAGCCCCTCAATAATGCAAAAGATGGATGTGACTAGCGGCAATTCATATGGAATGAATGGATTAAACCAAGATCTAATTGGATTAAACTGAATGAATTATTTTGAAATAGTCCTCTAATTAAATATACATCTTAAGTTATTCACTTTCTCATGCACCAAAGAAACCAAAATGTTTTAAGAAACTAAAAAAAGAAAAAAAAAAAAAAAAAGTTAAAGACAATTAGTTATATTTTACTACCTTTATTTCGAGGATTTGTATTGTTCGCTTTTATTTTTAAAATATTGTTAATTTATAGATCCTTGATTATTATCAAATTGAAATATTTAAGTATCTTTTTATATATATATATATATATATATATATATATATATACACATAAATGCTATAAACTTCGAAGTCGGAATCTATAGCATCCCCGATAATTAAATATATATATATATATTTATTTATTTATTTTTGTCTTTTTTAGTTATAATTACATTTCAATTGTTCAAACATCATTATGATTTTTTAGAAAATTAACACATTTGAAAAAATCAAATAAGACCGAATTTTTAACCATTGTTCAGCAAACAAAAAAAGAAAAAAAAAAGCAAATTGAATTAAATTACAAAAATATTATAAATCAAGAGCGTAATTTATAACATAATTAATTGGTTTCATTTAATTTGTTTTTAATCAGATTTTATATATTTTATATGTAGCACCTACTTTTTAATATTGTTTAATACCTGTTACTTTCTCTCTTAAATAATCATTTAAATTATTTTTATATACCTTTTAAAGTTAATTTTATATGCTTATACTCTTATATTATAATAATATTTTAAAAAGACCACAACAAAAAAAAAAGCTAAAACTTTTACTCTTTTACATCTTTATTTTTTATAAACAATTTAACATGCTCGTCAGTTTTTTATTTTTTATTTTTTTATATACAACTTAACAAATCAAAGTTCTTTATTTTTTATATACAATTTAACATGCCTTTGAGGTTTACTTTTTTTTCTTCTTTTTTTCTTTATATACAATTTTACAATTTAAAGTTTTTTTTTAAAATATTAGAGATAATTTTTTATAAAACTTTATTTTTATAAGAAATTATTATATTATTCTTCTTTAATATGTAATAGAATGATAGGTAAGTAAAACTATTTATATAATAGGAGAAAAATCGAAGATATTTTCTTATATTTTTATAAACATATAGATTTTATCTTTATGTCAATTTTATAATTGTAAACTGAAAAATTAAGAAGTATTTTTGTAAATCTAATAATTTAGAGGTGTACCAAAAAACTGACCAACCGATGAAACCGACCGATTCAATCCAATCCAATTTGTTTGGTTCGGTTATTTTAGTGTAATTGGATTGTATTGGTTTTGAAAAATTAAAACTGATAGTTGATTCGGTTTTTGACGTTAAAAACTGACAAAATCGATCCAAACCAAACCAATTACTTTTTTTTTTTACAGAAATTAGTTTAATATTATTAGTATATATGCTTTGTTATATTAGCTTAAATTTGGAATTGAATTACAGGATTGTCGTATTAGTGTAGTAATTTTGTTTTGTTTTAGTTTAATATGTTTATTTGTCATGTTATTTTTTTAATCATTTATATGTTAGGTTTTGAAAAAAAAAAATATAATTTTTTATGGATTACTTAATATGCACTTTATGTGCTAGGTTTTGAAAAAAAAACATAATTTTTTAAACAAAGTTTAAGCACAACAAATTTTTGGTACAAAAAATAGTTCAAATATCAAATATTCAAAGTAAAATAGGCTCAAAAATTAAATTTTAAAAAATTTTAAAAAATTAAATAAAAATTGAAGCCAAACCGATTAACCAAACTGATCCAATCCAATTACTAATTGGATTGGATTGAATTAGATTTAATGTATAGATCAGATCGGATTAAAAAAAATAAAACCGATTATTAATTTGATCGAATTAATTATTTACAAAATAAATCGGTTTCGAACCAATAAACACTCTTATATAATATGTCTAATATATTGTAGAATTATATTAATTTATTTTCAACGTTTTCTATATTTTGCATATTTTCTTTATTGTGGTCCAAAAAAAGTCAAGAAAAACGGAATTTCTAATTTTTCCAGTTTTTCAAAAAACTTTATTGTATAATTTCCTTCATTATTAAAGTACTATTTTTTATGGAAATTATTAAAGTACTTTTTGTTGTGATGAATGTGAGAGTGAGAGAGACTTAGAGTTTATTTTATTTTATTTTATTTTTTTATAAAAAAGATAATTTGATGGTATTATAGGTATCAAATTATAGATTTTGTACATGCAGTATCTGATAATAATAAATTATATTAACATTCAACTTTTTTTTTTTAACTCAGACGATATATATATATTTAAACTTTTATATTTTTAGTTAAAGATTAAAATTTTTATTAATCAATCTAGAGCTCTTAACTTATCACTGATAACTTAAAATTATAGAGAAAATAATTGTTTAATGAAACTATACATAAATATTATTTCGATGATGAATAATTAATTATATTATATCATTATCTATATAACATTGCATAAACTTTATCAAAATTAAATATAAAGGAAACTAACTTTAATTATGAGATTCTTTTCTTACCATGTAACCATTTTACGAATCCAATCTGGCACACCATTAAATTAGACTCCTCTTGAATTGTTTTTAATGGTAATTAGAAAGAAAAGCATGCATTTATTGCCCCTAATGAAACCTCCACCAATTCCACTATATGTGCATGGAGGAGCCAGAAATCAAAATTCCAAATACATCCCAAAAATCTCATTTAACTTCCAAAGGGTATAACATATATCGTGTAATTGCGAACTACTTCAATGGCGGTCGTCGGTGTTCGTTGCTTGAGCTTTGCCGTTTTCTTGATGGCCGGAATTCTGGCCTCCGGTAGCTCCGGTGTCCGGGCTCAATGAGAAAGAAGCATCTTCAGTCTGATAGCGAAATGTCAGCAATACGTGTCGAAATCCGGGCCGGAGATTCCGCCGTCGGCCGGTTGTTGCTCGGTGGTGAAGGGGTTGGACATACCATGTGTTTGTCAAAAGGTCACAAAGGAAGTCGAAAATTCGGTTAGCATGGAGAAGGTGATCTTCGTTGCCAGAAGCTGTGGGTTGACAATAGCCAAAGGAACCAAATGTGGAAGTGAGATTTTCAATTCCATTTAATGATTTATATTTTAATTTCATTTTCAGCTACATATATAATTATTATCTTAGTGTATAATATTTTATCATTAGACTGTTCTGTAATTATTTGTTTTTAAAACATAAAAATGTTAAGATGCTAGTGTTACTTATATATTCACTGGATTTTTTTATCAAAAGATGCGTGTGAATATTTTATTGTTTTTTTAATTCATTAATCTATTGAAAAGTGATTTATTTATAAATATGTTATCTAATAACATTTTAATGCGTATTATTTAAAAATTAAATGAATAATTTATAAATATGTTACCTAATAACATTTTAATGCGTATTATTTAAAAATTAAATGAATATTTTAGTATGCATTACTATTACTATTATTTTTATATTTATTTATTTAATATTCGTTTTGGTTTCAGGTTATACGGTTCCAGATGCAAGTGGAGTGAAGGCATGAGAATGGCAATTATGAACCGTTATTAGGATTTTCATATATTATGGTTTATGAATAAGACTCCATGTAGCGAACGATCCTTATATACTAATGAATAAATAAAAAATTATCGTTTTTATTATTATTTATGAATATGTGCTTATATTATTTTGATAAGTTTGCCTATTTACACTAATATAATTAGATTAAGAAATGGTAATTTGATTTAAACGCAGACCCTAAAAAACAATTTGCTAAATAGTTAAAGATTTCATGAGTAGCAAATTTATTTTTGGCCAGTTGAGAAGAGAGTCTGGAAATTTGAATTTTCAATGCCACAGTTTCAATATCATTTGTCTGATTTTTTATGATATCTTACAAGAATGTGTGGCTGTAGATTTGTTTAAGGTATTGGTTATACCAGTAAACAAAATTAAATATACGTTTATAACACGTACATATATAAATTATTTGTTTTAATAAAAATACAGCAAAAATTTGATTAAAAAAAATCCAAAAGACAAGTTTATAAAATTCGATTCATACGTGTGTAATACATTACGTAATAAAAAATACAAAACTAAAAATATCGTATCATATATTTCTTAAAATAAATTAGTTTGTAGATACATAATAGAAACTATAACTATTAACAAAATAATAATAATTTAATCTATTCAAACAAAAAATTAACAAGGTAAGCAAATAAAACATTATTTCATATAATAGTTTCTATTTTCTATGTTTTTCTGATATTATATTTTAAACCTTTTTTTCACAATTTATTCAAAATTCACATACTATTCGCATTATTTTACCGTGTAATTGAGTCTTGTACGATAAAGACGCTAGTTTTGTAAAATTCACACATTCCGTATCGTGAACACAGCGTATATATGCTTATATGCTTCATCTTCATATATAATATACCTCCATTCCAACTTTTAGTTCTTTTACACATTTAACAGATTTTTTTTTTTTGGTGAATCACATTTGATAGAACTTGAAACATAAGCAACTTCCTCATTCTCATTTTCTTCTCCTAAATTTTTGTCAAGGCTCCATAAACAACCTGAGATAATATCATCAATAAAAGAAAATATTTTAAGCAACTAATTAACAAAAATGAAATAGAAATATTACTAAACTTTCATTCAATATACAATAATACTAAATTTACTAAAATATTGACCAAATTTATTTTTTAAATGATGTGGTAGATGATGTGTGTCAATATTTAATTAGTTTATTGTTTTGATCCATTTAACTATTTAAAAATTATTTGTTCATATTTAAGCTATAAGAAGTATCTTCAACACATATTATATAGTAAATAAATTAAGTCAATATCTTAATCTTTGTTAGCATTACTCTTAAATATATGTTAAACGTATCATGATAACTCTTTACAACTACACCACATATCACAAAGTAGAAAAGAAAATGGCATTATAAGATTTAATCCTGCTAAATATCATTTTATGTTGGTCTTATAGATTTACCACCACACTTTGTTAAAAAAAAAAAAAAAGACATATAAAAAATAATGAAGAAAAATACAGATGAATTTTAGATGGTCGATGAAGCTTCAGACTTGGTTAATAAATAAAAGATGAGAATGAGCATGTTTTCTTTTTGTGTATATGTGACTTTTTCCTTTTTCTACTCAAAGTGCTACGTGGAGAAATAATTAGAGTTTTCATTTTTATTTTTTTTTTTTAAATTCATTAGCCATGAAATCTTAATCTGGAGATTATTCTCAATAGTTTTACACTATGTCAAACGAATAAAAATAATTAGAGTTTGCTTAGCTGTAAAAAGAGTCACAAATTTCTTTTTTTGAGTTTCTTTCTAAATAAAAGTTTGAGTTTTCTCATCTATTTTATTTTCCTTTCAAATCTTTTTTGTTTGGTTTATTTTATTTATTAATATTTTTAAATGAAGTGGCATTATATTAATAGTGATATGGATGAATAATAAATAAATAAAAACATAAGATTGGGATTCATGTTAATATATATTTTAAAAAATAAATTACACTACAGATTCTGTAGTTAAATTATAACAAATAGATACCCAATTTTATCTTTATTGACAATTTAATATCCAAACTAAAATTTGCTATATCATTAATATCTTAAGTCAATTCCGTTTGAATTAATTTGTTAAAAGCGTCACATGATCCACTTTAGAAGGATAATAAATGTCTTTTCACTCTTTTCTTCTTTCTTTTAAACTCTCTCCTTTATCCAATAATTTGAAATTAGGGATCAAAATTGAAAACCCAAAAAACCTTTTAGGGCAAATCTCTCTGTAAGTATAGATGTTTTGCATCTAATAAGACCCTAATAGCTTTTATCATGACTGAAATTTCTAATAAAGTCGTCCATCTAGAAATAGTCGCATAAGATGAAGGGTTCTGAGATAGCTTCTCTATCATCAAGATCTATCAGCACAAGTCAAAAATGAAGAAGATAAAACCATATCAAAGATGATATAAAGAAATGCTCCCAATAACATGATTTTGACACGCAACCCAATTCTCTACATGAAAAAAATAATAAAAAATTCCCACAAGGAAATGCATCAGAACTTGGTACAAGTATTAGATGAAATAGAAAATCCGGATCCATCTTAGATATCTTTAATTATTTATTTATTTTTCCCTAATTGATGCACTTTCTCTCAAGCCGCTCTCCAACAATCCAAAGATATATTCTACCCAAAAAAAACAATCCAAAGACGTATTATTTTCCAAGGAAAACACTAGAAAAGGTCTTGAAATTGCGTTGCTTTGGCAGGACCAGAGAATAAAAGACCAATAGATCAAAGGGGTGAAAAAAAAAAAAGAAAAAAAAGAAAGCGGTAAAGTAGTACAACAAATTTAAATTTTTTATTCTCGTTGTAAGTCAAAAAGATTTTTATTTATGTTTATTTTACTTGCAAGTTGCTATTTAATATTTACCAAACAAAAAAACAAAACAAAAAGTTGCTACTTTATAATTTCTTTAAAATGAAAGGAAACTAATGATTAACTATAGCTCCATGATTGATATTTAGCTAAGTTTATTTGTTTTAAGTGCATGCTTATCTCTAAACTCACAATTCAGTTTTATTTTCACCAAGCTGATATATTGATATTTAAAAACTCACAATTCTATGCTATGAAATGTTTGAGATAATTATGTAAAATATAAGGGAGATTGGAAAATGATAATAGATCAGACATCTTGTTAAATCTAGTAGATATAATTATTTTTTGAGAGTGGAAATAGAAATGCAAGAGTAGGATAAGAGATAAACAAAGAGGGAAATGTAAAGTGAGAATTAGCAGTTAAAAATAATGTAAAAATTAGACTCACATATCCTCTGCTTTCAAATGGAATATACAGTCACACCTCTATAATTTCGTTTTATTAAATAATTTAAAGTTTCATTAACTTTTCTTCTGTTAGCTATCAAACTATATTTTTTAAGTTTTAAATTTTTATTAAACTCATCCCATTATAGAACCTTTCATGAGAAAGTAATACTTCTGGGAGCTGGGACTATATAAATCTAGTTCAACCATAACATGATCCAGTTTCATCAAGCAAGTTTTTTCCTTTTATGATAAAAATTTCATCAAGCACTTAGTATAGGCAAGTCCTATATGGAACTCCAAGATTAAAGAATCCAAAACCTCAAAACACACAAGAAGTATTGTAACAATAATTGAAAACAAGAACCTGCCATACCAAACCCTTAGATAACTTGTATCTAAAAATGTGGATTAGAATGCTAGAAAAGGAGAAGAATAATCACCACAAAGTATTTTTACTTTGATAAGAGAATTCAACTCCTAATGCAACAAGAAGAAAAAATTGATTTATCACCTCGCAAAAACACTCTTGGGAGCAATAAGAAAATTAATTATTTCAATTGATTAAAAACTAAAATCTGTTTTACAAAGGAATTGATCCCCCTTTATATAAGGATTATGGTTAGATTAAGAATCAATCTAAACCATTAAATATTAATAAAGTAATCCTAATGCTGAAAACTAACCATAAATAAATAAAATACGAAAAATAACAAATATTACAAAACTGAAATTATAATCCAAAAATAGCTAAATTACGAAACTGACATTATAATCCGAAAATAGCAAAAATTACAAAATTGCCATTATAAGATATTTATTTTTAAAATGACGCCGTTTCGTCTCCGCAACTCCCGAGCATCATTACCACCTTCATCCCTTGCTTGGACATCATGCTTAAATGATCATTAGGCTTCGAAAAAGTGTTTAAGTCATTTGGAAACTTGAATAAATTTTTATCAATAATTATCTTTACAAATCCAAGCATTCTCTCTTTGATTTTTAACTCGTGAACGCATAACTGGTTCACTAGGTAAGATGATGTCATAATCTTTTGCTCCAATACTAGAATATGACTTTATGATGTCCGCATCAATATATCTTTGAACTGGCTCTCTTTTGGATTCGGTCTTTGATGTATTGTTTAGTTTTAAATTATATAAAATGTATTAAATTAAATATCTTAAATATAGATACTGAATGTTTTTATGGATTTTTTTGGTTAAAAAATGTTGGATTTTGACGATTTCTTAACTTAATGTGATTGGAAATGCTGCCTAACTTTTCATAAGCAATAACCCTAAGTAGAATAAATAGAGATAAAAGATAATGAAGAAAAATACCGATGAATTAAATGGTTAATAACGAGTCAGACTTTATTAAATGAAAGTGCTGATGAGGAGAAATAATCAGAGTTTGCTTAGCTGTAAATAGATATAGCAAACAAATGAGTGCATCTTGATACTGGGCATATTACATATGCCTTTTCTGAAGTTTAATGTAATTAGAAACGAGTCTTTTAGATTAAAAAAATAACAAATATTTCATCTGCGGTTAGCAATCTATATGCTTAAAAAAAAATGTGTCTTCTCCAAATGGTTTTCTCTAATTTTCGGTGAGAGTTCCCAAAAAAAGTTGAAATTTAACTGTCTAGAGGTGAAATGAGCTGAAACTTTCCTAAAAGCCGAAATTTATTTATTTTTTTATAAAAAGAAAAAGAAAAATTGTTGTTTGTTTTAAGATGGTGAAGCAGTTTTTTTTTGGCTTGCAAGCATAAACGGATAGAAGGGGAAAAAATTGTTTTAAAAAAATTGTCACCTAAGAGAGAAATGAAATTTGGATTAATTTTAAAAAAATAATATTTTATCAAAAATTAACAAAAAATAAATATTTCCCAATAAATCAATATTGTGTAAGATGTTTAATGATTTTAATATTAATAGATGTTAGCTAATGACAAACTTCAATAGATTTTGAATTTCTTTCCTAAAATAAAATTATTTTGAGTTTTTTTTTTTCTTTTTTTAGCTTGACAACTTGTGCCATTACTTATTTACTTTTTTAACCAAATAATGAAGATTATTTACCTTTTCAATTGAATTCTCATATATTTTAATTATACCTCATAATTTCGAATTTCCAAACTTTTCTCATACAAAAAAAGGAAAAAAGCTACAGATCCATCAATCATATCTAATTTTTTAATACAGTCTACCACACAGTGGTGTCAAAGTCATCTATGCAAAAGCTGCATATAATTTTAAAAAATAAAAAGTAGACTCCTCTTTAATTTAATTTCTTCAATAATAAGGAAAAACCGTAAAATTGTGAGTACTAAACGAAAATAATGATAATGAAATGATCAACGTCGATCAATTCCACTATATATATGGAAGCCAACAACCCAAATTCCGAAATAGAAGCCATAATCTTCTTACTGTTGAAGGGTGTAGCAAAGTCCTGTGAACTACATCAATGGCGGTCGCCGGAGTTGGCAGCTTGTGCTTTGCGGTTTTCTTGATGGCCGGAATTTTGGCCTTGGGTACCTCCGGTGTCAGGGCTCAAATAATTATGAATTATGGTTTATGAATAATAAGACCCCATGCAACTTGCCAATCATCTTTTACTGAGTTGGTCTATCCTTACAGGGACAATTAAAATAATATTTAGTATCCAACCATACCATTGTGTATGTGAGATATATTCAATTAAATCTAACAAAAGTAAAAGCTAGAATCATTATTATAATAAACATATTCATCGAGGGCTCTCAACGGAATTTAATTTGTTTGAATTTGCCAACTTTTTAACCTTGAAGAATTAATTATGATATTCTTGGTGAAACACAACAGCTTACCTCACCAATTAATTAATTTCGCCACATATTTTTTTTTTAACTTCGATAATATCTCGAGTAGTAATTCCAGAATAAGACTAACATATATACATGAAAAATTAGCAAATCAAATGTTTCTTTTTATACATATATGTTTTTAAAATTAGGTTTAAATTTTAACTTTTAATTTTATCATTTATAGCTGAAAATTTTTAAAAGTCAAAATTTAAGACTTAACTTTAAAAATTTGAATCAAATCATCCTTATTTACAGTACACACGTCGCTTATTGTTAGCTACATCATATCAAAATCTGAAACATAGATTTTTATTTTTTTAGAAAAGCTACATGGATTGAACAAGACATCCCATGTACATATACATGACAATATATACTACAAAACCTTCAAACTACAATTACATCACCCAAAAAAAAAAAAGAAAAAAAAAAGCAGCACACCAAATCTTGAGCCTTTTGAGCATATGCATATACAAACTAATTTTCTAGTTTGGAACCCAAACAAGACTATCGCTAGGAAGGAAATGGCAAACAGGGTCAGTCCCTGGCTTTATTTTGAGAAGCTGAAAAGCAAGATGGTTACGGTTCCAAGTACGAGTATCGGTGTGACAAACAGCTACAGCTTTAGCTTTTGTCCCATCATTAATTCCGACCATTGACACCGTGTAAGCTGTCGTAGCCTTTATTTCATGGCAATAAAACACAGCATAAGCATAATTCTCCTTGTGGCAAGTAACCGATCTCTCTGCAATCTTTTTCACCCCATTTTCGACTATCTTATAAACCCTTTTGCCTCCCTCATCCACCTCTGTGGACACCACGTCGATGTCCTTCTTTCCCAGCTTCGAAACGCTGAATTCGACCATCGATTCCAACGACGTCGCACAGTACTTGTCTTCGCCTTCGATGCTTGCCTGCTCGCACTCTTCGATGGTCTCTCGAAGTGCCTCTGCCTCTGCTGATTTCGGTTGGAGCTTGAAGCGGTTTAGAATTTCCGACATCTTGGCTGTCGAAAAGGGTATCGATTCGGATACCTTGCGGGGCAAGAATTTAGCCCGGTTTGTGGTTTTGGGGAAATGGAGCTTCATTTTTTTACCCGGATGCAGATCTTTTTGCAAGAAGAAAATAGTGACGCCTGGCTCAATTTGGAGCTTCTCTGAAGCATCTGGAGAAGAATCAGCTGCAGCATAGCTGTCTTTGCCTGATGTTGGCAGCGCAGATCCTTCAAGTATAGTTTTGACGTTGATGATCTTGTTGTAATTTTGCGTTCCATCTTTTCGGATTGGAGGAAACATCAAATTGGAAGTATATATTAGAATGAAGTGCTGCAATTTTCTGTTATATTGAAACTCAATCTTATCTTTTTATTTGTACTAATTAAACATGATTTTGTTAATCCAATTAATTAAGATCTAATTTTGGTCTTAAAATCTGCGAATCACATGTAAAGAAAATTTTATTTATTTTTAATAACAATATTTTCAGATTTATCACTGAAAATACATTTTTAGTTATAATTTTTATTTTAATAAAATGAAAATATTTTTATTGTAAAAGTACTCACACATGTAATACAATATATGAAAAGGAAATTTTATCTCAAGATCTTAATTAACTCAAGAGCTGGGGGCTGTTCCACAAAGATACATGTAATAGGACGTTACACGACTATTATATTTCGTGTATAGTCATTTTAAGCCATGATATCTTGATTATATTTTTTTCAAAATTGTCATTTAAAATTTATTTTAATAATAAATCTGATAATTTATCACTATATAGTTTATTTTTTGACAAATATTTTTAAATTTCTCGCTAAAACAAAAACAATTTTGATAGAACTATAATTACTGACTATAGAATTATTATATATTATATAGATATTGCTTTAGTGGATAGAAACTATCTGATCACCGTTCAATCATCATGATCGTGTGTCATCGGACAGTTGTCCTTTTATCATAGCAATTTTTTTTATGTATGAATTACTAACCGGGCTGTAAAGAATTCAGAACAGATTTTGGCATCTTAGTATTTGGCAAAGCAGAGTGCCAATAACTAGATAAGTGCGACTTCTCAACCTCGAGAGCATGGCTTCTGAGAATTGCAAGCTGGCAATGGACAAAATTAAGCAGTGAAAAAAAGCAATTATTGAATATTATTAAAGTAGGATTGTACTAGAGGGAAGGACTAATAATTAATGGAAAAACTTACATCGAGGAAAGAGCAGAGGATTAAAAGGAAACGATACACCTCCATTAAAGTTATATGATATTCAAGTCTTGTAAGAAAATTAATGTGGTATAAAAGCTTGGAAGACCTACTTATATATAGATTTTAAGAAGCCTTCCAACACTCTCATTGCTCATCTTACTCATATCCCATATTCTGTCCCTACTTTCTCTTCCTTTGTAATGAATTTGAAACCACAAAATCATAAATTATTATATTATTCTTCTTTATTGTATAATAGAATGATAGCTGAAAAAAATTATTTATATAATAGGGGAAGAATCGAAGATATTTTCTTATATTTTTATAAACATATAGATTTTATCTCTTTATGTCAATTTTATAATTGTAAACTGAAATTAAAAAATTATTTTGTAAATCTAATATGTCTGATATATTGTAGAATTTTATTTATTTATTTTCAACGTTTTCTATATTTTGGATATTTTCTTTATTGTGGTCCAAATAAATCAAGAAAAAAGGAATTTCTCATTTTTTCTGTTTTTCTGTTTTTCATAAAACTTTATTGTATAATTTCTTTCATTATTAAAGTACCTGAATGTGAGAGGGAGAGAGTGTTGGGAGTTTTTTTTTATATTATTTATTTATAAAAAAGATGCTTTGATTATGTTATAGCCATCAAGTCAGAAGTTTTTTGTCATGCAGTATTTGAGTATGAGATTTTTTTTTTTTGGTAAAAAGTATTTGAGTATGAGATTATCCATAAAGTATATTCAAATTCAAATCTTTTAACTCCGACATGAAAATAATTAAATTTTAATTTTTTTTAACTAAAAATTAAAATCGTTATTAACTTATTTAAAACAATTATCACTATTGTTTTTTGGGTGAATAAAAAAAAATATCTATAACAGGATCATAAGTTAATGAGATATTTAGCGAATAAATTAGTCTATGTATCTTTTTAATATGATAAGAGTCTGTGATAAAAATTTATAGCTGTANTTGTACAGCATCAACCAAATATAACATTTAAATTCAAATAGAATTACCAAAATTTAAATTATAATTTTTTTATTTGTAAATATAATAATTAAACTGGTTCATACTACTATTAGACTACACCCAAAACAGTTATCAATAATAACTCACAAGGACACATGAGGGTGTAGCCCATGTGGTAGGAACCAGTTCACTCATCACACCTGCTTGCAGGAGTTGCAGGTTCGAGTCTTGGTAGCCCCACATGACTCATGTGTTCCCCTCCTCTGCTACCGCACGAGAGGGTGAGAGGTTCCAGCGATACGGGCCGCCAGTAGCGGACTCCCATGAGATTGCAAAGACGCTTGATTTGACTCTTTCGCTAAATCTCTTTTAAATTTATGACCCCGCTATAGATAGTTCCTTTTTTTATTGAACAAAAATAATAACTCACAAGGATAGAGAAAATAATTGTTTAATGACACTATAGAGGTCCAAGGAGACGTCGGACACAGAACGTCACGCTAAATTACAAACGCATGCAGGTTTTGTGGTACAATTTCATCTTCTTTTTTTGGTCAATGATACTAATTCATCTAGCCCCTCAATAATGCAAAAGATGGATGTGACAAGCGGCAATTCATATGGAATAAATGGCAGAGTCACAAAACCAAATGTACTGTAAACGTCTATTTTTCTTTTTACTTTTTTTGGTAAACGTCTGTTTTATTTAATTAAATTAAATTGAATTAGATTATTTGAATAATTAATTACATCTTAAGTATTTCACTTTCTCATGCACTAAAAAAATCAAATGTTTTAAAAAAAAAAAAGAAAAAGAAAAGATTAAAGACAATTAATTATATTTTACTATCTTTATTTTGAGAATTTATATTGTTGGTTTTTATTTTTCAAATATTATTAATTTATAGATCCTTGACTTTTATCAAATTAAAATATTTAGCTATCTTTATATAAATAAATATATATATATGTATACATTGCCTTTCTTTAGTTATAATTACAGTTCAATTGTTCAAACATAATTATGACTTTTTTGAAAATTTACACATTTGTAAAAATCAAATAAGACCGAATTGTTAACCATTGTTCAGCCGGAAAAAAAAAATTGAATTAAATTACAAAAAATTATAAATCAAGAGCGTAAATTATAACAATGGTTAACAATTGTTAATTTTAACTGGGTTTCCTTTTTTAATCATTCAGATTTTATGTATATTATATGTAGCATCTACTTTTTAATACCCATTATTTTCTCTTCTAAATAATTATTTAAATTATTTTTATATACCTTTTAAAGTTACTTTTATATACTATGATAATATTTTAAAAAGACAACAATAAAAATAATAAAAATTTTAGTCAGATCTTTATTTTTTAAATACAATTTAACATGCTCTTGATGTTTTTTTTTTCTTTATATACAATTTAGCAATTTAAAGTTCTTTTTTAAAAAAAAAATACTAGAGATATTTTCTATATAAAACTTTATTTTTTTAACAATTTAATTTTTTTTAAAGTTCTTTATTCCAAGTTATTTGTTTCCTTTATATAAAATTTTTTAATATCTAACATTATTTATAAAAAGAAAAAAAATTAAATCTATTGAGGCGTTTTTTTCTCTATTCACAATTTAATAATGTAAAACTCTTTACTTTTTTAAATAATGTTAGCGATATTCTTAGCTTTATATACAATTTATTTTTTTTCTTTATTCTTTTTAACATTTTACAATTTTTTTAAAATCCTTTAATTTTTTTTTGTTTATACATTTTTTTTTATATCTAACAATATTTAAAAAGAAAGAAAGAAAATGACTCTACAGCATGTTAAATTGTNTCATTTTTACATCAAATTAAATTGTATTTAAAAAAAAACTAAATTAATCCATTTTAAGTTTTAACATAACAAAACTAACAGCAAATGCTGGAATTAATGAATTTCGAATTAGCCTAACTTCAAAGGCTCAGAATAAATTAACATTTTTTAAAATAACAAAATATATAAAGAAGGAGAAGACAAAAAAATTATTGAAAACCTTAATCGGTTGGGGGGGGGGGAGAGGGGAAGTTGCGGGAGGTGCACTCTTTTCGTGAGGACCGAAGAGTCTTCGGCGAAGAGTGTTTGTTAAGCTGTACTTTCTAAAAGCAGCCAAAAATTTGTGACAGCCCATTACGTGAGACAAATCTACCATCTTCTTTAATCATTTTGCATTATTAACCAATCCAAAAGTTTAAATCTTTACCATTAAAAAAAAAAAAAAACAAACAAAAAAAAAAAAATCTTAAAAAATTTCATCAAATCCACTTATAGATATTAGCCACCTCATCATAAGTTATCCAATTCCGCTTACGTGGCTCAATTTAACAGTAGTGGTTGCTTCCGAACTGGATTAAAATCACTCTCCACATTATACAGCGCCCTCTGGTTAATCACCCAGAAATAATTTTCTCGGTAACCCAGAAATCTAGAGGGGGAGAGAGAGAGAAACAAAAGTAGAAAACTCTGTGGAGAGAAACCAATAAAAAAAATTATTTAATTGTTTTAGAAATTTGGTTTACAATAGAAAATTTACAGTGGAGTGAGAAAACCCTAACCCTAGCCCTAATTCACTTGTGATTATTTATATTTAATAATACATATCAATGTCACATTCACCAGGAACAGGAAGAAGCTCAAACGCAAATACAACAGCAGAAGCGCAGCAATTGAAGAGGCCGAGGCCACTTAGCCTGCCTGATTTCTTGTACAAAGAGCAAGCGCTCAAGCATGCTATCTACAAGATGCAGGTTCAGTCCCTCTCTGCCACGCCCTCCACGACCTCTCCTTCCTCCGAGGCTGACCTCTCTTCCTTCCAATCCTTTCCCTCCACGCCCAAACCCGATTTCATCTCTCTCCTCTCCGATGAGCTTCTTCTTCTGATTCTCTCTAAGCTTCCACTTTCTCAGTACCTCCATAACTCTCTTGTCTGCAAGCGTTGGTTGTATATCCATGGCCGCTTGGTCCAGTCGTTGAAGATTTTCGATTGGGGGTTTTTGGACTCGGGTCGGGTGTTCGACCGCTTTCCTAACCTTACCGATGTTGATCTAGTCCATGCGTGTATTCGGTCGCCGAGAAACTCGGGGATTTTGGTGACCCGGAAAATGTTGTCGATTCACATCGATTCCCTTTTCACTCCCAGGGGTTTCATCGAAGAAGGCGATGTGTTGAGGCCGAGCGTGGTTGATCATGGGCTTAAATTGCTCTCCCAGTGGTATCCTAATATGCGGAGGATCGTGGCAATTGGGGCGAGCGAAAATGGGTTGGTGAGTATTGCTCAGGAGTGTCAGACATTGCAGGAATTGGAGCTGCATTCTTGTGGAGACATGGTGTTGAAGGGGATTTCGGCGTGTAGGAATTTGCAGATTGTTAAATTGATTGGCTGCGTTAATGGGTTTTATAGTTCGGTAATTTCGGATATAGGATTGACGATATTAGCACAAGGGTGTAGGAGGTTAGTGAAGCTTGAGCTAAATGGGTGTGAAGGGAGCTATGATGGGATGAAGGCAATTGGACAATGTTGCCAAATGCTTGAGGAATTGACTCTCTGTGATCATAGAATGGATGGTGGTTGGTTGGCAGCGCTGTCCTACTGTGGGAATTTGAAGACTTTGAGGTTCCGGTCGTGCAAGAGCATTGATTCGTGTCCTGGTCCGGATGAGCATTTGGGGTCTTGTCCTACTATCGAGGAATTGCATTTGCAGCAGTGTCAAGTGCGGGATAAGCAGGGAATGAGAGCATTGTTTTTAGTGTGCGAGGCTGTTAGGGAGATAGGTTTACATGATTGTTGGGGATTGGCGGATGATATATTTAGCATCGGCATAGTCTGTAGGTATGCTTTTTTGTCCTCAAATTTAGCTTTTTACTTTGCCGCAATATTGTTTTGAAACCTCTGCATATACGGATAGAAGAATGGAAAATCATTTTTTTTTTCTTACTGATTTTGTTAGTGATGGCATCCGACATTTATCTTTGGTATCCTATCTGAAGATGTGGAACAATACTTATGAGATATGTCTGCCGGGCTACATATGTGCAAGGCAACCTTTGTAGACTTCTCATGTTAGGAGTTATTTTTTGCTCTTATGTTCGAGCTACAAACATAGTAACAAAATGTTTTGAACCTTGGTGGATAATTCAAATTAAAATGAATCCAACTTAGCAAAATTGACATCCGAACTAGAAGTTATAAGTTAAACAAATGTTAATATGAGAAATTGGTTCCTATACTTATACTGGTGTTGCTTATTTATGATGTGAATCTATATGGTTATTCAGTATTTTCACACGATGTAATTCAGATAATCTTTAATATTGAAAACACATTTTAAACCTGTGTCTGTCTTTTTTAAGTATTTTTTCTAAAGATTATTTGTCTTTCATTTTCTACCCCTTAAACTAAGGATGCAGGAAGTTAAATATGCCGCTTCAATAAAAACATTGATGATCTAGTAAATTTGACATTGCAAATATATTGTCTCCATTTGTTTAATTGGTAAAGGAGAAGGTGAAAGAATTGGTCGAAAGTTTCTGTCAGCAGATATTTTTGGCAGTGAAAATGATATAGGAAACCTTTAGGAACTTTAACTTTCATTCTCATAATTAGGAGAAACTTCTCCTCTCTTCCTCTCTGCCAAATATGTAAAAATTAAAATTGTTTGAGTCCTTGTTTTATGATGTGTTTTTATAGGTTTAAGAATAGAGAACTTGCTTAGTTAACATTCCAGAAAAGTTATATTTGTAGTAATTCTGGCATTTTGTTCTGTTTCCCAATGGCACTTCTGTTGGTTATAAAAATTGAAAATGTTGTGGTTGTTTATAGAAATCAATCTAATTTTTCTTGTGAGCTAGTCTAGAGTTATGCATCTCCTTTCAAATTTTGAAGATTTCTTAGTTTGAGTCCATGACTGAATCCCTTGTGAACTTATAAATTCATTACATTCATTATTGCAGCTTTTAACTCTGGGGTGCTAATTTATGATTCTTATGTATAAGCCATGTGTATTTAGCAATGGCTAGTAGTTTTTACTTAACAGATATACAATGTCTAGTATTTACAATGTCTGGATTCTAGTAATAAGATATGTTAGTTGATTCTAAAAGTTCAGTAAATTTTTATTTGTTTTAATATTTTTCTCCTTTTGTTTTATATATAGGAGGGTGAAACTGATTTCTTTAGAAGGATGCTCACTGCTGACAACAGGAGGGTTAGAGACAGTAGTCCTTTCTTGGAAAGAGCTTCAAAGGCTCAGAGTAGTATCTTGTAACAACATAAAAGACAGTGAAGTTAGTCCTGCGCTCGCCACCTTGTTCTCTATTCTTAAAGAGTTAAAATGGCGACCGGATTCCAGATCTCTGTTGACATCAAATCTTGAAGGGACTGGAATCGGAAAGAAAGGTGGTAGGTTTTTCAAAAGATTAAAGTCTTAAATCGGTTGCTGCTTCTGCTTGTTGATCTTGATGGTATCACAGTGTGCAGATAATTTACAAGGTAGCTGCCAAACGTTTTGGTGGTAAGATAACACAAATACGACAGATAGATTCACATTCTATTTCCTCTTTTTTCCTCACTTTGTTGTACGTGGGGAGCCATTTTTCCATGTAATTTAATTCCTAGCATTATCTACAGTAGTTAGGTGTATGCTAATATAAATGTTTATGAGGTAGCTGTATTGACTTGGCTAGGGAGTTAGAAAATAAAGCAAAAACATGAATAATGGAAAGTAAATTTGTACTAAGAATTACTTTCTTTTAACACTTCAGACAGATTATCTGGGAATGTTTATTTCAGGGAAAAAAATAATAATAATAATAGGAGGGTATTTTGTCCAAAAACCCTAACAAAATATCTCCAAATGTTGGTGAAGGGCCGTAAAGGGAGAGGCAACTCGAGGCATTTTCTAGAGCTTCATTGAGGCAAATTACAAATAGAAGACCCAAAATAAGTAATAAGACTTTCATAAAATTTTGGCATAACATGTCCATAGTACACGCCTATATGAAGCGTACATATCAAATAATATGTAATCTACATATAAAATATAATAAATTATGTGTAATTTTGGCGTCTTTATTGTCAATAAAATAAATTTTATAATTGGATGCATTAAGGAAATTTTTTATAACATGTTAGGTATATATAAAAAATATAAATTACCATTTGTTATTTTTTAAGAAAGTAATATATATATATATATATATATATACACCAGCAACAATGAAAAATAATAGGAAGAGTACAATAATCTATTTTATATTTTTTTCTCATCGTTTTGTTTATTCTATGGATTTTTTCTTCTCATCGTCACGCGCAAAAACATGTTGAATTTATCAGCAGAGAAAAATAATAAAAGTATTTTTTTTTAATTTTTTAATTTTTTTTGAACTTTTGAGGGAAAGAAAAATACAAAAAGTTGGTCTAATATTCTACGAGATAATCTGATGTGGCAAAACAGTATTGGTCTAGAAAGCGTGGATGTATTGTATTTTAAACACGGGTACAAATTACAAAAATAAGCGAGAAAAGGCATCGTCCACTATATATAGGAAACGGAGTATCGGCAAAAGGAAGCTATTTTTGCGCGTCAAAACTTGTTCTCGGACTTTCCAAGGCGGGCGTTTCGCGTTCTACACTAAGTCGACTCAGGCGAGTTCCGATTTTTGTTTTTTTGGAACCGTACGATTCTAGATCTACGACATGCAATATTGAATTTTAAGAATTCGTTTTGATTTTTTATTTATTGCTCTGCAAATTTTACGTTTGTTTGGCATTCAAAATCTGGATCTGATTCTGGATCTGCTTTTCTTTCTGTGCTGTTTAGATTTTCTATCCTGCAATAGGGTTTTAGGATTTAATCTAGGGGAGCGATTCATTTGTAGCACCGAATGTTTATCGATTTTGTTTGCTTTTGCTAATTTGAAGTCTGATTATCTGATACACTTGAAGGGTTTATGATAAATCGAATTTCATTTTCTTATATTTTTAAATAGCAATATTGTTCTTTAGCTGCGATACGAATTGTGGTGCATTTCTCATTACTCTGCATGGTGTTCGGAAGATTTTAGTTTTTTTGATGAATTGGAAGATTATAGTTAATATCTAAAAATACCATAATTTTCTTTTTTGAAAAATTTAGGAAACAAAAGGTTACCAATGATAAGGCATAGATAGAAACTCAGTTTTTGCTCAATATAGAATCAAATGTTAATTGGTTCTGTAAATTTGTGATTGTATATCAGTTAGATGATTGTTTCAGTTATGATCGTTCGTTATATTATCATCTTTATGTGTTTGAAATGCTATTGGATTTTTAGTTTTTTGTTGTCTCAGTTTGATGTATGATTGGAAAAGTTGACGAGTTTGGTATAAGAGCTATCAACCTTTTACGGATGATCACTTTGAATTTAAATTACTTTTTTCTTATGTATTTTCATTTATCGGGTACTGAAAATATGTTCTTTCTTTCAGAATCCTGCTGTTAGTAGTGTCGACATTAATGTGTAATTGAGGTCTCTAAGTTACTTATATGAAATTCTTTTTAGATTGTTTGAAATAACTAAATGGGTCACTATAATATTTGCCTTATAATTTTAGTTATCCAATTTGAACTTGAAATTCTTTCATGTACTTTTTATCTTTTAATGGTATGGATTAAGCTTTAATACCACTTAGTATAAGCTACAAAAGTTAGCTTGACCTACCAAGAGTTTGTGGTAAAATGTGAAGCTACTGGGGAAGAGTTTCATTTTTGTTCTTGAACGAGTAAAGTCATAATCTTTTCATAGAAGAATTTCCTTGTACCTTAATTTGTTTACTAACCATTGATTAATTAAATGTTGAGGTGGAAATTCTAAATATTGGAATGCTTGTTTGGCTGTTACAGAATGGTTTTAAATGGAGCAGCTGCCCCAAGAGGAAGTGCCGCAGCTACTGCAAGCATGCGTAGGAGGAGGACCACAAGCGGTGGTGCTTCCGGCGGTGCAGCTGGGACTATGCTCCAGTTTTACACTGACGATGCTCCTGGTCTAAAGATCTCCCCAAACGTTGTTCTCATTATGAGCATTGGTTTTATTGCCTTTGTTGCAGTTCTTCACGTTATGGGTAAGCTCTACTTTGTGCGCAGAGAAGCTTAGAAGGATTTTAGCGAACAAAAGAAAAACAAAGCTAAGCTCAAGGCGGTGGAGTTTCAAATTATGTTTTTTTTTTTTTCCCTTTCCCCAGTATCTGAATGGGTGTAACAATTTTAGTTGTTTTTGTTTCAGTTTTAGAGGTTGAACAAGGCAGTCAATTTTTTTTTATGAATTATTTGTTTGTTCCAACATTTCGAAGAGATGAGAAACATAGTCACATTGGGAATAATTTTTTAAATAAGTTTTGCTACCAAATCTAAGACATGAGAAACAGTCACATTTGAAATAAGTTTTGCTACCAAATCAAATTCATATGGTTAAATTTGCATGTGCATGTGAACACTTGAATGATCTCATCTCTTCTGCAACCGGTATGTAACATCGTTTCAAAATATACAGGTGCAGTTTTTTTTTTTTGATAATATATTTCAGTTCTTATTTTGAATCAAAACGACTAATGTGCGGTTGTGTTATTCCTTTCCAATGTCATGTTAAAATCCCATCAGTCCTGTTCGAGTTACAGCCGGAACCATATATAATCAGCATTAAGTTTCAATTTATAGTTTTTACTCTTAGTACGGTCACGGTAAAAATGGGTAGAAATCAATGCATTCCGAACTATTATAATTTTTTTTTCTGGCACCCCAAACTTACTTAATATTGCTCTGTTGGTCTCTTTTACAAGTTCTGTCAAAATTTGTAACAGAAAAAACACATGCTGCGCACATGACCGTAATACAGGGCCAGAATGCCAAACCCCTAGTCTAGTGAAAGGGAAGACAGCTAAAAACTGCCATAGCCCTTGTGCTGGGCATGTGTTTTTTCTGTTGAAGCTTTTGAAGGAAATTGTAAAAGGGCCACGCACAATTGCCCTAAAAAAAAAGTAAAGAAAAAAAAAAACTCGGATGCAAAATGCAAACTTCCATTTATTTCTGAATGCGTTGATATCAAATATCTAAATTTTCTATGATGTTAACTGAAAAGTAAAATGATTATGTTTACTGTTTATCTGGGAAAGTAAGATCTAAATACTCTCTGATCTTAAATTTTGCTAATGGCAGTGAAAATGGGAAATATCAATCAACAATACGATCGAAAATCCCAAAAGTGATTTTGGGGACATCCAAACATGGCCTTAGAAAGAAACAAAGGAAAGGTAAATAAGGATACATAATGGATTTCATAAAAGAAAAAGGATAAATATATATAAAGCTTTCAACATTCTGCCACGTGGGCAATTGAAGTTAAACGTAGAAACGTCCCCGAATCAAACGGTTACTTGGGTTCCCTCCACTCCATTTTCTCCTTTCGCTTCCACTGCGACTGTATCAACCAATTATGATTCACCGTTTGGAGCAATCAAATACATTTTCTTCGACGAAGAACTGGAAAACCGAAAGCTCGCATTCAGATTTCTTCGCCGAACCCCGAAAATGATGACCACAAGCTTTTCCCAAACTGAAAGGACGGCCCTGATCGAACCCACCGTGAATTCCACGAGAATGTCGGAAATCGGTGACAATGGCACTTCATCATCGGCAAGAACCTTCAAAAATTCGAAGCCAAAGATAGGCAGACCGTTTAACTCCTCCAGCGGCCGCCCAGCTTGGAGCATGAGTCCTCTGAGGGAAGTCTTGCCGGGATCTCCATCGCCCATTTGCAGCAGTTGTTCCAGTCTTCTAAGCTCCGAATCATGCTCTCCTCAGTCACACAGATTCTTCTTCTCTCAAGTACCCCCTGAGTTCTCCTCTTCAAGAAACCAGGTATTTATTTGTTTTTTCAAGAATATCAGTTATGGGTTCTGAGGTTCTTGGATGGATGTGTTTGTTACTGCTCGCAGTCATTATAGCTAATCAAGAACGGAAAAAAAACCCATTTCTTGCTTTTGAAGGGTGGGTTTGAACCTTGAAATTTGTGGGAAATGGGATAAAATAAAATTGAGAAGAAAATGAAATCAACCCTCAGTTTCTCGATTCTGTGCTAGCCTTTTCTTTCTTTTTCCCTCCTCGAAAATGATGGTATTTTATATGGAATTTCCAAAATCAAATGGAGATTTTATGTAAATCATACTATTTTCAGAGCCTTTGCACCCTACCAAATTGTAGCAAGCAATCTATTCCCCACATTGAAGTAAATGAGTGGATGGAGCATGCCCAGCAACAACTTGGCCATCTGCAGAACCATCCTCAAGGTCTCTCTCTATCTCTCTCTCTGTCTTCTGTCTTCTCTCTCTCTCTCTCTCTCATTTTCAACGCTACTGCATCAGATTGCAGCTTCAATTGCTACCTGTGCTCGTCATCAACCTGTGCCAATGAATTTGTTGGCCTGCCAACACCTACAGAGAAAGAAGAGAGTGGTTCAGTTCATGAATACTGCTATCAAGCTTCTGAAGCAGGAAGCATAGATGCTCAACAGCATAAACTTATGACTCGGCCAAAGCCTTACCATGCATTCCTGGATGAAGTTAAGAAGCAAGAACTTGAGGCTGAGATAGATTCGTGGAGAAAAGCTAAAGAAATGGAACTAATGGACAAGTAAGAAAAAAAACCCAATTCTCTTTCTTTCTCTTCTCGGAATTCAGAGGGGACTCCTTGTCTGGTTTGCTTGGCAGGTTCACAAGAAAAGAAACTGCTATAAATGACTGGGAATTGAAGCAGACCTCAAAGGTTATGGAGGAAATGAAGAAACTAGAGGTACAAAACTGTTTGGAGGCTGCGTTATTCATGGATGTGCTATATTAGCATGAAATAGATTGCGGATTTTGACTGGTAGCTCATGGTGCAATTAGTGCATAGATTAAGAAAAGAGAAATACAAGTTCAGTGCTTGGACTTTGTACTAAGAAGTTTCATGCCACCATGTTTATGGAGCAAGATCACGTTATAGGTTTACAGCCATAATAAGATAGACACAGAAGAAAAAATATTAGTCGAGTAGAATTTACGAAGCTTCATGCCCAAGAAAACGGAGGGGTTTAATGTACCCTTTTATTTCAAACCCTTAAAATAATAGGAACAAAAATATGAAAATTACAACCATCTATAGCGCTCTCGTACGTTTATTTCCTAAAATTCTTATATTTTTAACCCTTTTTGGCAGACCAAACTAGAGAAGAGACGTGCCAAAGTATTGGAGAAGACGCAGAAAAAAATAAGCAAAGCCAAAGCAGAAGCAAATAAGAAGTTGGCCAAAGCAAGACGAGCAACAATCGACAAGATATCAGAAGTTTCAAAAGTTTCTGCTAGGGCACGAACCACAAGAAATTTAACATGGATCAAACTAATGCAGTTCTTTTAATCTGTGCGCATTATACTAATGCCTCCAGTTTTAATGACTCCGTTTCATTCTAATTTTTTTTTGGGCAAACAAAATGACTACTTTTCTGACCAATCAAAAGAAAAAACGAACTTCCTTTAGATATTATATCATTTCGTCTTAATAGTTGTCTCCACTAAATTTGTTCAAGATTTCTCTTGCATAACATTGGTCAGCCTGGCGATAAAATTTTAACATTATCGTCTAACCCATTATCTTTTGATCGATAACATCTAGAATATTTTTCAAGAAACAAATTCAGAGCATGAGGTTGCTTCCAAAGATTTTTTAATTGAAAAATGAATTAAAATCTACAATATACAATAAATACAACTAAATAAATGGCCATGGCCATGGCCATTGCAAATGTAACTTATTGCTCGTTTGAAGTCACACTTGCCAATGAATATGATAACAATAGGATTTCCCCTGAATAGTTAGTGTGAGCTGTCAGCTACCCAACCTGAGACCAAACTATCATCCACAGGTTTTGGTCCGCCACAAGATCTAGAGACCGATTCAAAGAGTTTCTCTATCTCTGGTGCACACCGAATGAAACTGCGGTTCCAGAAGTTGTATCTTGGATTCTGTATTTTTTTGGGGAAAAAAAAAAATTAGAAAATCCACGACGCAAAAGGAACGGTAGCACTTGTTAGGCAGAAAAGCTCACCTTAATAAGCTCAATGAAAGTAATCAGAAGACCCCACGGATGAGGCCGATTCACAATCAGACGTTCCAGCAACACTCGGGTAATCTGCTCCTGGATAATTTCCTGCCAATTCATAAGTCACACATAATGAAAGTGCTCTCACAATCATATTCTAGAAGAAAAAACAGTAATCATGTTATTAATTTTCCTCACCTGGTTTGATTCAGCAAACAAGTAAAGTAGAATGAAGGAGAAGTAATGAGTATGAGTGTTTGGATAGCGCAGTTGGTTAGCAACAGCATTTAGGAAAAGGTAGCGGCCTTCAGTATCTAGGTCAATGATCAGAGCCAGGAAAATGTCCAAAGCAGCACCCACCAAGTATACAGCCAATGGAGCAGTTTGTGTTGTCTGTGCATGAGCAGTTTTAGCCTGAAGCTGCTGGATGGCCTATAAAATTAACCACAAAGATAAACATTGAACATTCCATTTCTTAGCCACACCCCAAATGCACACATAAGAAAATTCAAGAAAATCTATTTATCAATGACTCAAAAACTACATCGGTGTTTTCACCCAGCAAAAACATGCAAAGCATATTGAACCAGAATTTAGAAATTACACACTGAATGTTAAAAAAGAAACATCTCTTATTTGCAGTACTTTGTCCTGATCAAATGACCACAAACTAACAGCATGTAAAATCAACGAAGATATAGTCTCCAGGCAAATGTGCCACTTCCCAGTGACTTAATCTGGTTTTCATATCACCCAGGCTCTGGTCTTAAAGAACACTTACTAACCAATAAACTAGGAAAAGAAAATGTACCAGCATCGTGAAACTAATGTTATGTACAAAGCAAGAAATTGGCATAGAAACAAGTACCTGCATCCCTACATAGAGCACAAGGGAGTTGATCAAGGGTACATTGTAACGGGTACCAGCAGTGGCAGCTTCACTAGGTGGAAGGAGCAATTTCTGTTTCAGTTCAGACATAAACGAAGAACCCTGCTGCCTTGTCTGCCAAAATTCAAAACAAGATTTCTGTTAAATAAAATTCAACATTAATAAGCAAAATGAGGAAGAAAACTGGGGACAAGGACCAAGAGTTGAAATTCCACCACTAACATAAAGTTATGGTAGAATGCAGAATTAAAGAGTAACAGGGACAGGGAGGGAATTAAAGTACAGACTAAGTAAATAAAGTACACAACAATGTCCCCCATTGGACTAACATGGAACCAAACAAGCAAAAGCAAAAGACCTTTAAATACTCATCGACATCAGCCTTCATCTGCTTTGCCTTTAAAGCCGAATCGACCTCGGAGAGAATACGTGGAGATTGGCTTATTTCTGCAAGCAAATCAATCTGCATGCATAAAGAAAACATCAACAAATTCTCTGTCAGTTTTCTTGAGGAAAAATACAACTACAAGTAAAAATATTGATCACAAGCCACCTTCAAATTGGGAGTAGATGGATCTGGCAGCCTCATATTACGGGGAAATGCACTGAGGATAATATTCCGCATTTGAATGCAGCTTGGAGGAATAACATCGCAGAAAGTAAAATGATAATCACACAGGAACTCTGGGAAATCATGAAGTAGCACTAGTAACACCCTAAGTGTTCCTTTATACAGAAAATGAACCTGCATAGAAATTTTTTCCAAAATAAATAAAAGAATTCAGCCTAGAACCAAATTTAAGTTACTGTTTTGAATACAATAACATCAAGGAATATAAAGATGCAAACCGGCACTCCAAGTTCAGCATTCCTCAAAAATGGCTCCATGAATTGGAATAAATCTACCAACAAGCGTTGGATATGGGGCCAACCCTTCAGACCGTTTCCAGAGAGCATTTTTGGCATGAAGCACCTGTGGCTCACCAACTCAAGCCAAGCAAAGCTGATGAAGCACAGGAACCAGATTATTAGTGCACAAAATGTCAAAACAAAACATCCAATTACCCAGCTATCAACTCAAGAATGATACTGATCCAACATTAAAGAACATTTTAAGAACTTCAATGCATTTATCAGAAATTTTCGAAACTAAACCATCTACTGTCTTAACATATAACAAACACCAAAAGGTATCCATATATCCAAAAGATAAAAACTCCATATTTGGACTTCACGGCCATATCCATATTTGTTCATAATTTTGGTTCTATTCATTCAGACTCATTATGGATCACTTGAATGTAGGATTCCCAACCGTTGGAACTGAAACAGCATGGACTCAAATCCTTGAATCTAATTTTTTATTTTATAACTGCTTTTTTTCTTTTCTTTTTTATAAAACAAGAATATCTCAATATTATCTTCCGATTAAATATCCTACAAACAAATGATTCTAACCTGAATGCAGGAACTTTTAGGGGCTGCAATGCATGAAAAGCATTTGCAAAGGCAGTTAATATCTGCAGCATAGAAAACAAATGTACATAAATCAATAGTCACAATGACAAATGAAATAAAAACAATGAGGATGAAGGAAACCATGTGACGCAGACCTGAAAGTTTGCACCATCAATAACAGGGTCTAAAGAACCAAGATCAAGAAGCCAGTTGATAAACAGTCTGAAGTATGGTCTTGGGTTGAAAGACGCTTTCTTCTCTTCTGCATCCTTTTGAATGAATCTGACACTCACTGCTAAAATCTGCCAAATACCACAACAACATATAACACCACTACTCAAGAATAAGTAAGAAATATAGCAAATTAAATAATCAGATTCCAAGTCACCTTAGACAAGAGAAGTGGTTTACTGGACCCCTGCTTCAAGAGTCAAAACACACAAGTCATAAGAGATGTTTCAGGTCCATGCGACAGCATAAACACCACATAATACAACTTTAAGGAATTCCAAATACATACCTTCAGTATTGAAAAGACAAGTTTTGCATAGATGTCAATGGCAAGAAAGGACAGACTCTGCCCTTGTTGAGGTGCTTGCAATGTGCCAGAATTAATTACCTCAGAAGATAGGCAGTGGGAAACAGAAAGTTCCTGAAGTGAATTAAAACGGTTCAGTTTTTGACACTTGGTCAAATTCAGAAAAGCATTTCAAAAGAATAAAACTTACTGTGAGGATACGAAAAAACCGATCTGTAATATCATCCCCCTTCAACAACCCATTCTGATGCAACTGTAAGATATAATGGGTACAAGCTGCATCATTTGCACCAGGAAGTTCACAGATCCTGTACCACTCTGCAAACAGCATAGAAACCTACAAAGTAGACATACAAAGAAAACATTTGAAACAGATTTTATTCGACCACTTCAGTACCATAAATTCATTTTTCATCATAGGTACATTATTCAATACCATAAATTCAGTTTTCAATATAGGGACATAATCTATTTAACCTGCAATGGTATGTTTGACATTTAGCATATAAAAGAAATATATCAAGCAGTTAAAGATCATGATACCTGCTCACGGAAACCAGCAGGATCTGGCTCGGCAGACTCTACATTATTAAAATCTTCCCTGCTCACTGGAGAGTGCCCAAGAGCCTGTTTCAGCAGAAATGTACATATATACCAAATGAGATGGACATTTAAAGAGATTATGGAAGAATACTTGATGTAGACAAGCTATGAAATACTAGGGTTTAAGTAACTTAGGATTGTATAGGACTTCATTAGTATTTATTTCGATAAGAGATTTCCACTTGCCTTTTTATCTCTTAATTGTCTGGCCTTGTCATCCTTCCCAACATTGGCAACAGCTGAAGTAGACACATTGGCAGCAGGATTCTTGACTGTCTCAACCAACTGCTGCAACGCCTCGAGAGACCCAGGCTTTGCAGCAAGCTGAAAATCAGGATAAGTAAAAAAGTTATTCTAGTATATCAGGACAAAGCATATTTGTACACACAAGCTAAACAAGAACTTACCTTTGCTAATGCATCAACAAGATTATGAAGTTCCGAAATTACTTTGGGTTCTTCTATTACCAAAGTTTGAAGTAGGGAAATGGCAAAGTCCGTTGCAGCCTCTGCACATAATGCAATTGGTAGCTTATATATGCATCAACTACATTAAATTGAAAATTGACAAATGCCTTAAATCCATTTTACATACTGTTCCTGCCTCCATCAATAAGTTTTGCCATATGAACATTGTACTCTGCAAGGTTTAACAATTCACTGCGAATAAGTCCAACAGTGATATCTTTTTTAAACTTTCTGTCTTCATCTGAATAAATCACCTGTAGAAGATTGCAAGCAAATATATTAATATGGGGAAATTTGAGATTCAAAAGCCTTGAACATGGATATGATCCATTACTATACAGGATGTGGCATCGCATAATAAGAAAGCAAGGAAACAAAAATATTATGGGCAATTTAAAAATCTAGAAAACGTTAAAAAAGATTTGAGACTTCTCCATAACAAGTAAAAGCCAAAAGCTCGAGAAAACATTATCATCAGAAGACAAATTGATAAAATGGTGGGAAAACAAACTAAGGCTCTGGGTATTTTAAAGTAAAAATGGGAGTAAACTAAAAAGAGCATTTTCTTTTTACATATTTAAATGGGAAATTAGTCAAGAACAAAAGAGCATACCCAACTAGTCAGCTCCTTAACAACAAGCTTGCAAACATCACGAATAGCTGTAAGGATTGCAAGATGAGCACCAACATGGATATGGTTTGATGCATTCTCATATAAACCCTTGAAAACCTGCTTGACAAATGCAACAAACTCAAGATATTTTGAACAAACTAACGGTTTCCTAGCATCAATTCTCATAGTACTTGCTGGAACATCAACATAAAGCCCATGAACGATTCTCTTCAAATTTAAACCCTTCAAATGAACATATATAATCCAAAGTTTTCCCAAGAAAATGAAGCACTAACCTTTTGAGATACAGCCAATGCAGCCTCATCCCGACTAACACATCTAAGTATGATTTCAGGAACTTCAGGAACGACTCCCTGAAAAGGAAATATTCACATCTACAATTAAACACTAATATGTATTAAGGCAAAAAGAAAAGAGGAACCAAATAAAGTACAAGGTAAGGAAGGATGACAACCGGTGGAATATATATTATGAGCCAATACCAGAAAACTTACAAAATTACACAGTAAATGTAAATTTAAAGACTTTTAAATTGGTAAGGTAAATACAAGTATTGGACACGGATAGAGAGGGAGGGAGACAGAAAGCATACCTGAATGTCTTCTCTAGCATCATTGATTACCAACTTTTCCAGCTGAAACCATTAGGAGTAAATGTCATTCAAAGTTACAAAAAACTGTATCTAATATGCTCCAAAAAAAGGGTTTCACTAGGAAAACAGAATGCATGAAAAATGCCATGCGAAAAGACAATGGTTTGAGCTCATGCCAGAAACTAGTATTAAAATGTAAATTTACTGCCACAGCATTGAAAGGTGTGGGTATGCACTGTCATTGGATATTATCTTGATGGGATTTAAAGGAGTGCACCCCCTTTTCCCAAGTGGAAGAAATAAACACTGAAGCAAATTAGAAAAACCAGATCTGATAGCTAGGGACACATTTAAGGTACGAAATATAGTTTTCCTGTCCAAAACTTCACATCAATCCCGATGCATGATATAATGGAGGAAAAGTGAAATGAAAACTGTTCAACTGGGGGAAAAAAACAGAGGAAAAAGAAACTATACCACAAACAAAATGGATCAATCAACAAACAAATAAATCACACAAACATCAAAGAGAAATACACAATTGATTGCAACCTTCTGTGCAATAATCTGGTATTTATCCAATGCATCCCTTGTGCTGAGTGAAGGTTCTGAAATGCTACTTCCAAGACGTTCAGTGGCTCCAGGTGATGGCAATGCCTGTGAAGAAGCTCCAGAATCCTAGCAGAAGATTATGACGTTTTAATAACAATAAATGAAATTTGAATATGAAATAGACAATGTTTTCAAAAGGTTATTCAACCTTAACAGCATCAACAGAGTCCACAACCTGCAACTCGGGGGCAGAAGCTGCAGTAGTAAAAGAACCAACAGCAGAATCATTTTCAGAACTATGCTGGGTAACGCCATCAGCTGGCCCAACATGAACTGATGAGGCACTGAAAATTCCAACAATTCACACATTAATAAATTAGAAAACTTCTAAATTTGAACGAAGTACAAAACCAATCATCTATACGTCCCATTAACTTTGTTTTACACCTCCAGATTGTAATTTCAAGAACAGAGAAAATAAATACTAGAGACCTAAGTTGCAGGGCTGAATTAGATTCGAGTGCATCATCCAGCGGACGAGAGACTGCTTCAAATCCAGTGTTTCCCGGGCCAGATGAGTAGCCTGGGTTGAGCTGTCCCGAAGTTGAACCATACACGCTAGCCAGACCAGCACTGCCAGAGGAAGCTGAAGCACCAGCAGGCACAGCATTGGAACTCTGACTAGATTGGTTTTGCCAAGGAAGCCGTACAAAGTCCTAAATCCAATAAAGAGCATGTCAGAAAGAAAAATTAACATTTCTTCTGAAAAATACCAACATTAAAAACAAAAATTCCAGCATGTATCAACCTCATAAACTCGCTGCTGAGAAAGGGACAAGTGACCAGGTTTAGGACGAAGGGCCTCCGGCACCACACCCATAGAACCTTGTGTATACATGTTAGCATCAAAAAATGTGGCACCAACTCCTTCTCTATGTTTCCTTCTTATTGAAAGTTGTTGAGCAATTTCTCCATCGATGGTTTGTATTGCCTAACAAAACATCAAAAACTATGAGAATCCATGATTAGCAAATATCATATCGCCAATATAAGATTTGAACACAGATTTCACAATACTAGAAGCTACTTGATGCAAACTGCCACATCAAAAAGGACTTGAGATGGCTGTAATAATTTCAAAATGCAAAGTCCTTTGACACACCATATCGAACTAATAGAACATCTCAAATAAAAAGTGACGAGACAAATATTGTAGCATCTAGTTTCAAGCAGTTATATAACAGTATACATGATACTATTTAAACCTCAAAACAAACCTTATCTGTAGCAGCCTGTTCAATGACAGCACAGCCAAGATCCAAATTATCATTGGTAACATGTTGGACAGCTTCCAGAAATTCATTTGCAAGATTCAACCCCTGAAGCGAATTTCTTAGTTGGCTTGATATTGAAGTGCGCAATGGTTCCTGACCATAAAACCAAAAATCATAATATCAGGGAACATAAGTAGGCAAAAATATACTGGGCAACTAAGCAAATAAAATAAGACGAGTCCCCAAAGAGCAAGAATAAAAACCTTGCATGTTACATGAGCTAGACTTCCTGCCAAACTGGCAACCATCAAGTGTGCCGCATTGAATATGCGTATCTCATCTGATTCCATGGCATAATCCTGCCAATGCAATTATTAATTAAAGTAACGTAAAATAATGGATACAAGAAAGTTCTGTAAGGAAGGAGTCCATAGGAGGCATTGCAGAGAATTCACATAACAGGTACAACTATTGGAACTAGGCTTCAAAAATCAAGTCAACAAACCTTTAGAACAAGTTCCTTAGTAGTTTGAGTGGCTATAGAGACACTGCGCTGAACAATACCAGACACTATTTCTTTGATAGCTCTATCCATCGCAATGGGAACAACTCTAAAACATACAACAGATAATTGTTAATACCAAAGTTTGCACCAATGCACTTCAAAGCATGAAGGATTATCATAGCACCTCTGGAAATGCAGGTGCAACCCCTTTGCACTGTTCTGGTTGATAACTACATGAGTTCCAATATTAGGTATGGGTGTAGGAAGCTGCAAAGAACAGAAGAACCAACTAAACTAAGAGAGATGACAAAAGATGCTAAGTAATAAAAGATAAACTATTCCTAGACCAAAGGATCAAAAAAGAAAATCATACCTGACTAACAGAGAATGGTGACTGAGATGGAGTAGCTTGTAGCAGCCCCTGGGCAGAAGGAAGCTGATCAGACAAGCCTAAGGCTGCCATCTTTTCATCCTCCATCAGCGTACCAGACGAAAGATGAAGAGGAGCAGCATACTGAACAAAAAGATAAGTTGAAAATGTCAAGATACAAACTGGAGATTGAGCTGGAGACTGAAAATATATATATATATATATATTTTATTGGAGCAATAGGGAACCATTTGCAAACCTGAGATAGTAAATGTGTGTGTCCCCCAGAATTGGATGAGGGGGCAACCTCAAGTGGCAGTTCAACTTGATTTAGTGGAGAAATAATCCCTGATTTAACTTCAGCAACCATCTGTGGTTGGGATGCTCCAATATCTTTATTAGAGAAATCAGGATTCCCTTCAATTTCTCTCTTGCGATCTTTAAGAAGAGAACTTGGAGTTATCTCCTTCAAATCCACACTGAGATTCTTGAATAGAACCTGAAATGGAAAGACATAAATAACTTACTGGAATAATTAAGAAAATCTAGCCTTTAGTTTTGTAGCAAACAGAAGCAGTTATTTGTCAAACAAGCTCCATCTAATATATACCTCAATATCAAACTTCAGGTTCATTTTCAAATTTGGCATTGAATAAATCTCAGCAAGTAATCCAAGAATACCCATGGTCCAGGGATTAGGTGGCTGATATGCTACGCTGCTCTGGCATGGTTCTAAAATCTGGAAAAAATAATAAAGCATAAAGACTCACAACATATAAGTTCAGAAGGAAAGCATACATAGCAATGTTGGAACAACTTTACCTTTGAGGTAAATGGTATTACTGCAATCATCAATCCCTTCTCATATGCCTATGAAGAGAGAGAGAGAAAGAATATCAGCTAAAACAAATGATGGACAATCAAAATAGACTGGTCTAACCAAATTGTAAACAATAAAAATGAGACAACTAAGACCTCTATAATCAAAGATTTGGGATCTATTTCACGAGCCCTTAAGACTTGATTCCTTCCGATTGTTAATTTCCCTAGCCAGCTACCTAAATTCTTTAGCAAAGAACGCTCTTCTGAACTTGATTTTATAAGCTCAGATCCAAGAAGAACCTGAAACATGAATAAAAATGTTAAAATACTATCACAAAATTGTCTGTTGCAAAATCTATAAACAGTTTCTTAGTAAAAGATAGACCAAACCTTGCAGTTCTCATAAGTAGCTTGGACAATCTCTTTGTTCAAAGCTTTCGAACTAACTTTGTCCAGAAACTTCAGGTACAAGTCATGAAAATTTGGCTCAATGCTAGCTCTGTCAAAGGGTTATAGGAGAACGATAAATGTTTAGGATGCTGCCAAGATAATAAAAATGTAATTTCTAGAAACAACGAAGAATGAATACCACATCAACAAAGCGTGTTTCTATGTATATACAAAATATACAGACTTATTTAAATGCACTTGGTAAAGCCTAACCTTTTCATAACCATATACTGTGCAAACCAGGGATAATATTGCTCTTTAAATATTTCAGTGAATTCTTTTGCTTTAACTTCAATATTAGTAACTGAAATATTGTTAATTATAAACGATATCTTGTCTTGAACCTCTGATGCTGGAGCCTGTAATAGAAGATTGATATAAATATATATTTATATACATAGATTAGCAAACATCAAAAAAATTAAAGCTGACATTACCATAAAATGTAGTAAGAACTACACAAAAACACTTTCTTATGGTACATTTTCACACGAACATACTAATGTAGATATTACATGGTATGATATGTACTAGCTTGCTTAACCCGATTGACAACAATGTAAACACTATTCAATTTTTGTATTAATTAAGACTAATTATGTTATGATTGAATAACCAGTTTAGTTTGCACCTAACATAGGATCATGTCACTTGATATATCTACACAAAAACTAAATGCCACCACAATGTAAATTTGCTATTGCTGTCTACTTGACAAATCAAATTTTCCAAAAACTAGTATTCACCATGCTCACATGATGTGTCACCCAATTCCACATAAGGTATATATACTGTAACCAAATACCTCAATGGGAGTTTCTCTTTTCTCAGCAGCAGCTACTAGTGTTTCAATGTTCAAAGCAGAGCCAAACCCTGTATGAGAGCATATATGTAAGATCCCAACAGAAGGTTAAAACTTGTGGCACAGTGAAGTAATAGAAAATTACTTGTTGAAGTAACTGCTCGCGTAGGACGAACAAAACCAGGGGAAGAAGACAGCATTGATGGAGCACTGACAGCATTTTGAGACTAATTGTTTTTTAATGGAAGAAAAGGAAAAGGGTCAAACTCTGAATCATGATGATAACATGGAGCTAAGCGCATCTAATAATAATTAAAAGTAATCAAAGGCACACCTTTAGAATGCCAGAAGCATCACTAATGGGAACACCTGAATTTTGCCCACTGGAAGATAGAAGTGGTTTCATGTCACTAGATGCAGTCACAGAGGCTTTATGACGATCATCAAAAGAACTTTCATGTCTTTGTTGAAGCTGTAGAGGAGAAGAAAGTTGCTGCCCAGGCTGTAGGACACTAGATCCATTCAACTGCAATAATGACAAAGCATATAGAAAGAAATAAAATGGCTACAGTAGTACAAGTATAACTAAATAGTCGAATAATTGGCTATGTCCATATGAAATCCAATATTTTTGCTTAATGATAACATTAATATATTATAATTTATAGATACGACTTTTTTTACCTATATAAAGACAAACCAAGCCATCCCAATTAGAATTTTAGGTAGTATACAAGGATAGAATAGACTGGCATAAACAACTAGTATCATTTGCCTAGATGGGCTTAATATTCAAAGAAGCTTATATACAAGGTGAAGCTACCTAAGATGGGGAGGGAAAAAAAGAAAGAAAAAAAGACCCACTACCACTAGCAGTAAGATGGCATTATTTGACCGCTATCTGCAAACATGTATATAAATGCTGGCCAGAAATGGGCTTAATATTCAAAGAAGCTTATATACCAGGTGAAGCTACCTAAGATGGGGAGGGAAAAAACAAAGAAGAAAAGACCCACTACCACTAGCAGCAGTAGCGTTGTAAGATGGCATGCTATCTGCAAACATGTATATAAATGCTGACCAGAAATGGCAATCCTTTGATTCTCTTTGTTCTTATTTTCTACCACAGCAAAGTTGAGGAAGTCAAGGAAATTAGGGTGCAAAGCACTCTTCTTGATACTTAAACCAATAAGTGCATCATGACGGTTATAAGCAACTGTCGAACATTTTAGAAAGGAGAATCATACATTTAAAATGTCTTTGCCCCATAAAAGTGAAAAAACCTTAAAAAAAAATGCACAAAAATTCCAAGAAGAAAATCTAACTCTAATCCTTATAATTAACCTTTTTGTACTTATTTGTTCATAAATTTAAATTGCATTAGACAAAGCAAGGAACAAGTTTCATCACTTACATCTACATTTCCTAACGTAGATTGATTGGGACCATGGTGATGAACTGAAGAAGTCTGGTTTCCTACTTCAGAATCTGAATGGCCAGATGAAATCCTGGCAAGAGCCTGTTCGATGAAATTAACCAGCTCTAAATGCGTACTACGTAAATGGGAAATTTGTAAGATATGATTGCAATATTGTGGCCACTCAATCAGACGATCCACAAACTGCTCCAAAGCCTTAGTCCCAAAGACAAACATCTGCATGTAGAGAGAGTGAGAGACCATAAATAACATTATCCAACAGAAACCAATGAAAGAAAAGATGATAAGAGATAGCACAAACTTTCGAATCTGCAGGTTTTCGCAATGCATCAAGAACGCCACGAAGAGCAATCCCAAGTGTAAGATGAGTGACGAGCTGGTGCTTGATAACAGAACCTAAAATATTATTACCAACATTTCAGTTAGATAAAATAGATACTTCTATCGGAAGATATGAGGGCACCAAAAATGCAAGAAATTGCAATCTAACAAACAACTATCTTCTACTTGATCACAAAAATAAATTTACATATATAAAGAACAGACTTAATTATGCATTATGCGCAGACCAAAAAAGAAAAAGATAAATGCATATTAGAATCAATAACAACAAATCTATAACAAAACTTACCAAAGAGAATGGCAGCAATTTTTAGCTGCCTTTCAGGATATTTGGGGAAGAATCTGTACTCCTCAAATAGATTAGCTATCATGCAATCGAAAATTGATTGTTCCCTGTAAATTCATGCAACAATCTCTTATTTTCATATTTCTCAAAACCAATAACAGCATAAAGTGAGTGGAATCAACAAATTATGGTAAAAACCTCCCTCCATTAAAATCTCACCTCCGCCTAAGTCAAAACTAACATGCTAATCAAAAGAAAATTTCTCTGAAACCTTAAACCATGGAAAAATATCAGTCAAAGAATTGGCTTTCCATATCAAGATCACAAACATCTGGCAAACACATTACAGCATGATAAAAGCATCATTCATTTGTTCAACCCAAGTGAAAATATAATTATATGCATATACAATCAAAGAGACATCAGACCATAAGAGGACAAATTATATACTAGTTAAACAATTAGGACACCATTCAGTAGCACAAGATAAATAGAGATGATAGTGCTCCAAATGTTTAAACAGGCAAAGAACGATTCCAGGACCTCTTTAACAAAGATAATACCTTCTCACAGAAGATTCTTTGAATCGTGCCAGCATTTGGACCATTGCATCAATTGTCAAGTGACCAGAAAACATTTGATGGAAATAAGAGTTTGCTTCCGATTCAATATCATCCCCATATCCATCAGTTGGTGAATCCACCGTCCCACCATTTTGCAGCCTTGGATTAGAATCCATAATTGCTACATGCAACCTTTCCATTTCCTCAGAAAGTTGGCTAGAGGTAATCAAGCTAACATGAGCTTTAAGTACCTATATTCAAGCATAACAGATGATGAAATTCCACATAACTAATAAGAAAATCGTTTCCAGTTGTAGAAGTAGAACCTTTGAGAAGGTAGCAGTTGTATCCACATAAAGATTTGAAACAGCACCAGAATGTTGGAAAGGTTTGGTGGAAAAATCGTGTGATCCACCAAACTGAACCTCCTTTAAGAACTTGAGGCACTCCTGAGGATATAACCATTTTGATTATATACATTGAAAACAATATGATCTTTTAAGTTGCATCAAAAGCTTGACAAACTAATATTATTGCCGATCTGCATATAACAATGGGGTGAAGGTCAATAGAAAATTACCTCGAAGAAAATATCTTTATAGGTATTCAAATTATTACTCAACCACTTTTCAAGGTCTACAAGCTCTTTTCTGGAAGCAAGGGCTGCCAACTTGATACTAAAAGCAGAAGGAACCATATCTAAAACAGTTGATAAAATCTGCAAATAAAAAGAAATCAGGAAATTGGCACCAAAAAAGGAAGGACAAATAAAAACCTAAACCAGATAATTGGGGGAAAAATCAGAAAAAGAATGCAACAAGCACATTATCGTGCTTTGTGGGACTTAAATTATATTAAAATGCAATAAAACAAGAAGGAAAATGAATAATAAGTTCACTGCACACTTACCTTTAGCTCTTGGCAGATGTCCAGTATTTTAGTCAAGCTGTCAGGATCACTGAGCTGAGCATCAATAAATCCCCGCAATACCAGATTGGTGTTGACATGCCAGAGATGATGGATCATACTATTGGCCATTGCATTCTTTACTATCATGGGGAAAACAGTAATTGACACTTCATATTGCAGCAGGTTATATGCCGTCTGCAGTGGAAATGCAAAAGTTATCAATCAAAAGAGAATACTTGGGAAAAAGTGATCTAACATTAAATGCATGACTAGAATTAGAGAGGTACATTAATATGTGCGATGCCAAGAAGTAGCACTTCAGGGCAGTGTTGAAGAGGAAACTCGAGAATTGACCGAACAATACTGGCATAACCTCTCTCGGCAAGTTGACACAAGACATCAAAAAGATCAAGGCATAGCCATGCATGATTTGAATTTCCAAGCTGAAGCTTATGGCCATGCACCGCATCAATATAGGGCTGCAAAAATGGTAGATTATTATTAGCTGGAAACATATATTATATTATCTTTAGAAGGAAAATTTTGATGAATATACAAACTTACCAGCTGCCTTTCAGAATGGCCAAACGTAAATACTTCAGGTGAAGCTGATACAGCATATTTAAGAAATGATAATTGACCCTCAGTGTTCTTCCAAACAGACCCACAGATAGAATGGAGGGGGAATGGCTCCTGCACAGCCCAAATCCAAAGATTCAAAACAAACATGGATCTAACCTTTTATGTTCACATATTTCAGGTCTTGTAACTCATCCAGTGGACATGAAACCTTAATGTTATGAAAATATACCTGGCACACACGCTTATATATAGACATGAAATTTGAGAAAGCCTCCTGATTAGGAATGTAAAACCCCTCATGATCCATATGTTCTATTACTCGTATCCAGTTGGTACCTGGAGCCTGTAGTCAACATAAAAACTTGAGAAGTTAAACATGTTCTCTTCAAAAAATCATAATTGTTAAAGTGTCATGTTGGAAGTTACACCACTATATGAATATTTTAAGTAAACTCACAAGTTGCTTAATTGTATCTACAAGAACATCAATATTCCAAGTATTCAAAAGAGGCAGATCGGTCAAAGTGCTGCAACCAAGTGCCAAGCCAAATGTTGAAAGCGTGTTTTGGTTATCCTCAAGACCAGTAAGAGTACAGGCAATTGTGCCCAGTATTTTAGAAATAGTATTCTCAGTGAGTGGTAAGAAAAGAGATAGAATCTCTTTGCACTGCAATGGATCGACCGTGCATCCATAACCTAGTTCCTTCATAATATCTCCCATGCTCGTTTCCTTTTCCATTTCTGCTAAAATAGCATCGAAATCATTTTCCTCACATTCATGGAACAAGTCTACATTCCTGCATAAAAAAAAATTCCTAATAATTAGGGGATATCCATTAATATTTAGCATGGTAAACAAAGGAAACAAATGGAAAATATTTTTTAGCAGAAAGAAAATTTAAAAAAGAGCAGTACCTTAAAATATTGGCCTCGCACAATTCATCTGAAAGCAATGGAGTTAAAACAAATGGAGCAGCATCTTTCAGATGCACCAATGATAGCATCTGCATAAAGGAATCTACAAACTTGGCAAGGCCTTCACACCGCCGGAGGAACATAATAATATTATAAATTTGCTCAGAGGAATGGATAGCAACGGGATTGCCACACAATTCTTCAATCTGGGCCATACAAAAATTCTTGCCTAGAAAACAGTAAGGATTATTTTCATATAGGTAGCAACAGCACAGCAAAATAGCAGTAGAAGATAAATAATTTAACACCTGAAACTTACCAAATATCCTGTTGTCAAAGTTTTCAGAATCTGACAAAGCAAGACCAAGACCAATTTTCTCAGATACAGATAGATGTAATGCATTAGAGAAATTCTCTAGAATTCCTTCATTAATCTCTGAATTTCTTAGTGACTCGCAAAACACAGTGGTGAAATTTGGTTTGTCAAGGAGATATTTGAAAATTGAGGCAAGAACCCTTTCTAGTGACACGTTCTTCAAATCTGTCCTGTAACTGTTCAGATGATCCAGGCATGTTTGAAGTAGTAAAATGCTTCCCTCAACTCCATATTCAATAAACTGCCATGAGAAAATGGAGTGCATTTAGTCAACATGAAAATCAGCAAATACATTTTTGCAAGAAAAACTTAATCACACAAGTAGCAAATTTAGCTGCTTGACTTCACTTCATTTGCGTAATTCACATTAGAAATGCCTAAATACAAAAATCATTAAAAAGTAGCATTCTACTTCCCATTCCTAAGACATTTTCCCAGAAACAATAATAAAATACTCATCTTGGTTTATTATCAGATATCAAATATGATGTGCAGCCATTACCGTACTAACAAATAAGCCATTACAATACTAAAATAATAACTAAAAAAACTAAAAACGTGAAAATGGAAAATTGAACTGATTTTCCTAACTATAACAAACTAAAATCGTTTAAAGAACCACGAGATAAGATAAAATTAGGTTTAGAAGATAGCTAGGGAGAGAGAGAAATAATCGAGTGAGTAAAAAAGGCAAAGCATTACAGAAATAGATATGTTGCACTTAGGGATAGACTGGAAGTGAAAAAATACCTTGGAGAGCTCTAGGAGGACAGAATCGGCGTTGGCTTCGTTGAGGCTCTGAAGGAGGAAGCGAATCTGATTCGCCGTGGTTGACGAAAACTTCAGCATGGTGACAACAAAATGACGAGCTAGGGTTTCTCTGTGAGAGAAAGAGGATCGGAGTGCGACGGCGAGATAGTGACTGGATGGGAATCAGATGGCAAAGGAATTTGTGCGAGAAGGAAGTTTTGCAGAGTTTGGAGAAAATCGTAAAGAAAAGAAACGGCGAGACTGGGCGTCTGTATTATAGTGTGCGCGACTTTTGTTTTGTCCCCCTCGCTCTCTCGGTGGAACATGAGTTTGTGTTACCCGCGGGTTTCCCGTTCTTCTATTTGTTTAGCTTGCAAGTTGCAACGTGGCATTTTAATGGAATTGACAAAATTATAAAAATAAAATAGGAAAAACATGAAACAAAAGTTGAATATTTATTTTAAATATAAAACACCTTAACGAAGATTGGAAAAAAAGTAATAATGGAAACAACTCTAACACATGTTTTTATCTTCCTGTTTTATGATGGTCCTTAAAAAAAAAAACTCAAAATCCAAAACCTAATCAAATTCATCTAAAAAATTTGATCAAAATTCAATCAAAATCTGATATAATTCAAGTTTAAAATTATTTAATTTTAGATCATTGTGTTCGTACTTTAAAATTTTAATATAAATTCGACTCTAAGTCTGATTCAATGGGCTATTCATTGGACTACTCCAAAGCTTCTCTATTTGGATCAGTAGAAATTCTAATCCAATATAATTTATTTTAATTTTTGTATGTATTTAAATAATCATTATTAAAAATGATAAATCACATCAAATTAGCAAAATATGATAAAAAATAATAATTAATTATATATATAAATATGTATTACAAATATTGGTATAAAATTTATAAATTGTTATATAATTAAATAGTTTATTTATTTAATATGTATAATAAAATACATTTATTATATTTGAAAATAAAAAAAATTATTGAAATATTTATTTATAATGTATTTTGACATAAAATATTTTAATATTAAATTTATTTTTATATAATATAAAAAATATTTTTAAATTCAACTTGGATATTTAAATTTAAAGCTCCAATCTTATATTTAAATCTGAAACTATACCCAAAAAGCTTCGTATTCAATTTTAAAAATTCAAATATTAATTTGGGGTGACCCGTTTCAAATTATTTCTCCGATTTAAAAAAATTTATTATTAATCTGTCCATGTCCAAAATTTTGAAATCGGGCTAGGCAAATTGAATTTACACCTAAGTAAACAAATTTTATAAAACATTTACCAAACAGTAAAATTAATTAATGTATCAATAGAACATTCATTTAAATTTATTTGTTATTTTAAATAATTTTAAAATTTTATGTAACAATAATTTATATTAAACGTTACAATTTTTTCTGTCACTTTGGAGCTCCCGGCTTTTCACCAAAAAAAAAAAACGTTGGAGCTCCCGGCCCACCCAACAGTATTTGGGGCATGCACAAACGCATTGCGGTCCATAACGAAAGCAGCCCATTTACCATCCGCCCAATTAATCAGACGGACCATAGGAGAGGTTAGTAGCAATTCTGCAGGTAAAAAATAAACGCCAAAAAAGTTTTCTGTGTTGCATCAGCAATGTCGACGGTCCCAGAATCATCGTCGGAAAGGAAGCCAACGCTACCTCTGGGCGAGTACTCTACCCGCCACGATTCCCAGACTTTAGGGCAAGCTGCGACGCCGTGGGTCGACTATGCGGTCGAGCAGGCTCGGACATACCAGAAGGCTGTCGAGGAGACTGTCGAGTCCGCAATTGAAGCAGCCAGATCCCGCCTTTCTCAGATTCGGTCAACATCCTCTGCTCATTTCCAACAAACCGTCGTAAAGTCGAATTTCCATAGTCTATGTATTGCTTTTGTCATTTCCCAGGAAATGCGAAATTGTTATTCTCAAAAATTATTAGTGAGATATCAGAAGCCTTTCAATTGTTTTGTGCGCTTATTTATTTTTTTTCTACTGATGAAAATTTGGGGGAGGAAACGAATGAAAATTATGCGGAACATGTTCCCAACAGTTAAAATCCAGTTCCAATGAGTGAGATTTAGATGGGTTTGTTTATCTTTTTATCTGGATTGTAGTCAGTGTTTTGTCTTAATTTTCTGAGAAGGAAAGGGACCAAATTGTTTATTAGTGTGGTTAATATTTGTATATAATTTAGTTCACTTTGAATGTAGGACTCTTTACAAGATGTTAAGTCCGAGTACGGTGCTTATGAGGAGCTTTTATTTGGAAAGATTAGAGGTTTTTCCCGCATTAGTTGTTTTCTAAATTGATACAGTGCTTCACCTTTTCTGGTCAAGTTAATTGTATTTGAAAGACTGAATACTTTATAACTCTTTCGTTGCAGAGGGTATTCTCGTTGCAGCTTCACATCCAATGCTGACAGGTGGAACTGCCGCTGGTTTGGGCTTTCTAGTACTGAAAAGTATGTCTTAAAGTTCTGTTGCAAATTTTACCAAAGCGATCAGTTTCTGTGTTTAGGTTTGTCTTCTTTAGTTTTATTTTCTAAATAGCGCCATGTGCAACTTCAAATTATTTTAGCAATTGAAGCAATTCTTGAAAAATTGCTACGTAGAATCTCATGGACATCTTTATGTTGTATTCAAATTTCTGATTGTTGGACTGAGGCTTGCATATGCCTATGAACATTTGAAACAAGCTTATAGTTCCATTACATTGTTAAATTAATGGACTAACATTGAACTGATGTGCTATAATTGAACTCTAATAACATTGTAACTTTGCCCTAAATATTTCTCCAAAGTCATTGCCCTTAAAAATTTTATTACTTGCAGGGCCACGGCGCTTCTTGTACTACAACACCTTGCGCTTGTTTGTAAGTGAAGAGGTAAGCATAAGTGTCATTATCCATAGATGTTAGTTATGTTGTTGGCTTCCCTAAATACTTCACAGGAGGGAGGGAGTAAAAAAAGAGGGGAAAAAGAAAAAAGAAAAAGCAGAATGTTCATATATAAAGCCTGTAGTCTTCCTTCATGTGAATTTGTAATAAATAGTATTCTTTCTGAATGTAGAATTGGACATAAAAATTGATGGTTCAAATTGCTTTCTGAAAATGTTAAATGGTAGCTAATGATGGTTGGTCCTCATATGAGCGTATTTGACTTGAATCTCTATTTTTGTTGCCTAAAAATATATCATGAGGGAAATGAGTCTCATTCTTTTGGCTATTCAGAGGCTTATTTTCTGGACCAATTCTAGATTATAATTTTCCCAAGCCCAAAGGTTATTGGCAATGAAGTTGTTAGTCTCTTGTCTAGTTTTCCTTGAATACCTTAATGATCCTTATGAAACCATATTCTCCTCTTTGGTATATTATTTTCTCAACAGTCTGGATGAAGTACTTTGGCATAGCCATAATGCTTTTGCTTTCCAATTGGAATTTTAGATTTGTGTTTTGAATTTTAACATATGGTTGTGAGAACATGATCTAGCTTTATATTTTCAATTTTGGTATATATTTTACAATTTGTTTGCAGTCCATGCTTTCTAGAGCTGATGCAAAAGTAAAGGAGCTGCGGCAATCAATTGATCTTTTAAAGGCTGAGAGTGAGAAGTTAGAGGTTATCCTTTTGGTCCCTTGTGTCGTGTTTGATGATGGGTTTTAATTAAATCATGTGATGAAATGTTTTGATACATCTATTCTTTTTCATTTAAGCTTTTTTTTGACATTGCAAAATCTAGTTGATGAATCCTAGTGGCTAATCCTATGTTGATGAATCATGAACAATAATAGTGGATGAGAACTACATACCTTCCTCTGATAAAAGCATGTAGAATGGAGATCAAATGATATATTTCTAGATACAGTCTTCAACTAATAAAAAATGAAAGAAACAGTTTATTTCCAGATTTTTGAAGAAGAATATTTTAATTGGATAAGAAAAATCATCTTCGGTGTGTTTTATAACATATCAAATTGCAAAATCTGCATTCTGAATGTTGAGATTTTTGTTTTCTCTTCGATGAATAAGTGTCCGAGCAAGTACTCCTAAGAACATAACTGATGGTATGAGGTGTTCTAACTTTTTCAGAAGAGGGCAATACAAGCAGAAGAAGAAATGATACGGGGAAAGACAAAGCTTAAGTCTGCATTCTTATTTAAGAGTTTTTATGGTTCACTTGGGTTTCTCTTTTTCTTTGTTTCTTTTTGCATTAAATCTCTAGTTTTCGGTTACAGATATGCAGGGAAGCAGCTCCATGGTGTAATTCGCTCAGCTTACAAGATTGAACGACAGGCCGCCGGTATGCCTGTGTCTTGCAAATTTCGTTGCTTATATGCAAGTTGAACTTTGTGAAGGGATTTGAGTGAAATATTTTCGATATTGTTTTTTTTGTGTGTTTATCATCAATCAGGTTTGAAAGATATCATTGGTGAACTTCCTAGAAGAGAAGCATCTAGGTTTCGGTCACAAGTATGTCGTTGGGTTAAGATCTTCATTCAATCATTTATTCCTTTTATCCAGGTCAGGAAAAAAAATAAAAATAAAGGGTGCTCAATTGGACTGTTTTGCTGACAGGTTTCAGACCTTGCTTCCGAGGCAAAGCGAGAAAGGAATGCTTTGACAAAGGAGGTCACGAAGATTAGTAATTATGGAATTTCAGTCTAAAGAAATCTCTCTCCAACATACTCTGGTTCAAGGCCAGCAAAAGTTTATTTGTGATCTTGAGGGCGAAAACAAAAATTGAGGCGTTTAAATTAAATAGTTTTCATTTATAAATAATATTAATTAATATATGTTTGCTATGTTTAAAAGTTTAAAACATTTATATATTTTATTTTGCTTTGCTTTAATTCCAGTAGGGATGTAATGGCTTGGAAGAAGTCATTTTTGCTTATTTCATTTCACCCAAAAAATAAAAAAAATGAGATCCTTTTTATTTTTTATTTTTTCTTGGAAATAAGGTCCTTTTTGCTTTTGTGCGCCCTTTAAATGTACATTGAATCATTTTTCATGAAGGGATGTCAATATTCACTAGCTAGAAGTCCAAGCTTTAGATTTATTTTTTTATGTCGAATAAAAATGTTGCTTCTTGGTTGTATTTTTGGTAAATAAAGTTGGTATTAAGCACAAAAAATCCCGAAAAAAAGGAGATTACAAAAGGTTTTTAGGTAGTATTACAGATATCAAGTTAGAAGTCCTGTACTAAGCAGAATTGCAGTGGTCTGAATTCGAATTTCAACTTTTGGATTCGCATGCTTGAAAACTCAGCTATTTTTTATTCACGAACCTACCACTTTGCGGTTAGTGCGCTGAAATTTTACATGGTTTTTAAACGTGGTGATTGAATCATGAATGTTACATCCCCTTGACACCTCTTTCGATGATAAAAAATTGTTTCACAGAGAAATCAAAAAGTAAATTATCAAAACCTACAGAAATTGATTATCATCTCATTTCTGTGGATGCTTACTAACATTTTAATATGGCTCACACCAAAGTTATAGTCTGCTCCATTACACAATATCAGATCCCAAATCACATAATAATACCCTCCCAGGCTCCCATCCCAAATTCTGATATCCAAACGGATTAGAGAGAAATTTTGGCGGCACTATCCTCCTTCTGCTTGGACCCCACATTGCAGAACCTCCTTCAAACCATCTGATGATGTTGATATACGATATGATCTGATCTAATCCTCACCCTTCAATCTTCTCATCTAGAGCGAGAAAATATCTTTAGCGAAAGAAAAGGAAAGAATATTCGCTGAGCCTCAATTCTCATATTGCCAGTGTATCACGTGGAACCCCACCACCCGATCACATTCTCTCTCTCTAACGCTCGTCTCATTCAAACTGACAACGCATCGTGTTGAACTGTATTTGTGTCGTATTGTATTCGTATTGTGTTAAATTTTATTTATCCGAACTTAATTCGTTAATTTTTTGTGTTGAACTGTGTTCGTGTCGTATCGTTTCGTGTTCGTATCATATTTTATTCGTGTTTACTAGACATGTACGTGAGTATTTTATTTTTTTTATTTAAATTAATATATATTGTCAAATGATAAATCATTATCAATTCATATCTATTAAGCCTAAATACATATTCAAATGATATGCTAAACATCTTAAAAAATATATATTAACATACTAAAATTCAACATAAGTAATAACTGTGAATTATAAAATAAAATATGAATTTTATAGTTTTTTAAAATAAAATAAAAAGTAATAGAAAAAGTTAATTATAATGAAATAATTAAATTAATATTTTGTGACTGTGTCTTATCGTGACCCATTGTGTTAACATGTTCTAATCCATTTTTTTATCGTGTGACATTGATATCAATTCGACCAGATATTGCAGATCCAAACCCACAAATTATCATGTCGTATAACATTTTATCAGTGTTAATTCAAATCCAGTATATTCTAGATGATCAAATAGGTAGTTGAGACATCTAAAAGCAAACTTAAAAATCAAAACGTTTTCTTCAAGCATCTCCAATGAAATGCCATTTTTGGCATGCCATTGCCAAAATCTATTTTTTACCATTCCGGTGGCACTTCCCACATTCTATCAATGCCAATTTCGGTGCCAAATTTGATATCAAATTAACAATTGGTAAATTTTGATACAGTTTATAGTCCTTTCAATATTTAAATTATTAAAATTTTATTTTCTTTGATTAGTAAAAGTAGATCTCATCGCAATTTAATAATATTATTCAGCTAATATTAAAATTCAGTATTAAAATTAACATTTACTACTATCAAATCTGTGTCAATATTAAATTTTAGAAATGAAAATGCTAAATGATAATTTTTTAGGGGGTAATAAATGCCAAAATAACACTTACAATGCATTAAAGTGTCATAAAAAATTTATACGTATGGCCAAGAAAGCAAAAGGGAAAATCACACTTCGATAAATTAAACAGAAGTGGAAACAGTGGAGGAGTCCTATCCCATTCGTATTTATGACATCTCATCAGTGCTACAGGGACACGTAATTGAAACGTCATCAGTACACTTGAAACCCATGGTGAGTGTGGAATTGCTCTTCTGCTTCTTGACGTTGCTGCTGCGGCTGTTGCTGCCGCATCTCCTTCTGCCTGCGGAGCTCCATAACCTTCCGGTGCGAGTTGGAATGCTGAGTCAGCACGAACGTCGGACTCGCAGCCGGTCGGTATTCGGGTACGAGCCGACCCGACTTGTACCTCACGCCACACGCGTTGCATAGCGTCTTGGGTCCCAGTGGTCCCGTGCGCCACTGCGGCGTTTTCTCCGATGCGCAGTGCGAGCACCTCCGTACGCCTCCCGTCGCCATTGACGGCGAAGAATCTCCCTTGGATTTGGAGTTTCCAGCAGTCACCAGAGATTCGAATTCCTGCGGAGGAGATGCCCAGCTGGTGGTCGGTGCTCTCGAGCGCTTGCTCCGGGCTCTGCCGGAAAACGACGCCTCATTCATGAAGTTAGGAGATCCGGCAAGCCCGGTCATCGGAAAATCTGAAAACGAGTCGTCTACGAACTGTGACAACCATTCGAGCTCCGCTACATCATCACTCTAACCCCCACCCCCAACCCCCAAAAAAAAAAAAAACAAGAAAACAGACTTTAGAAAGCGAGGCATCATACAAACAGAAGAAGAAATAAAAACAAAAAAACAAAATTGAGCGTGGGTTTTCGGTTCAGAGGGTCATACGGGGACGCAAAGATCGTTGGTGAAGTCGGTGGAGGATAAATGGGGTGTATGATTGAGGAGAATGGAGGGGTTCGGAGGCTGCGGAGGGTGGTGGGTGGTTTCGGAGTCGGTGGAGGAACAAGTGGCGGCAGTGGAAGAGGAGAAGATATCGTCGTTGGAGAAATCAAGAAGGTCGTCAATGCGAAAGCAGTCTGGAGCTGACAGTCCGTACAGATCCATTTTCTAGGTGGAGAAAAAGAGAGAGAGAAAACAGTGATCAGAAAAGTGTTTTTGAGTTTGGAAGGAAGGGGATTGTGTGGGTCTGGTCTCTCTAGCTCTCAGCTCTCTACCTTAGCCTGTAACGGAGAGAGAAGAGATAGTCAGAGTCTAGAGAGAGAGAGTAAACGGGGGGGTGCAAAGGAGGGATTGATATAATTGTTGGGAAGGGGGGGCAGAAGAACGTGCAGGGAGTGACCATGCAGTAAGACAGAGACTAAAGAGTCTCAGTCTGAGCTATTAGCTTTTTTCTTTTCTTTTCTTTTCTTTTATTTTTCTTTTACTCTCAGACCATATATAACACATCTACAACCCTCCAAACTCCAATTCCCAAATGGTGATGTATGATTTTTGAATTTTTTATATTAAAATGAAAAAAGTTTTCAGTGGAGTTGATGCTTTTTATGGACAGATGGCCACACACATGCATGTTACAGTCAAATTAAAAATATAAATAAAATTTCGTCATATATTTAATTATTTTATTAATATAACTATAAAAATTAAAAAATATTAAATAAAAATTATATATTATTTAATATTAAAACTTAACACTTATCTGTACTAAAATATTATTATTAAATAATAAATTATTTATTAATTATAATAATAATATAAATATATAATTATTTAAATTTGATTAAAATATTATGTATAATTTTTTGATTTTCATTTTTATTTTTAATATTTTATTAAAAAAATATTAATTAAAATTTATATATTTTTAATAATTTTGTATATAATTATTAATATATATTTAATATTATATGTAATTATCATTATTGATAGTTATAATATGGATATAGTATTAGTTGATGATTGAGTTTATAAATGTATTTATGAATTACTATTTGATGATATTCTATAAATATCCACTGAAAATGCTATACTCACCTCCAACCTTCGTGGATCTAAAATTTGTAAAATAAAATTTATATTTTTACTGTGACATTTTCATTTTATTTATTTTTCTACATGTATAGTCTTTTTTTTATAGTATCAATTTTAAATCCACCTTTTTTACTTTTACGATCTTCATCTTGCACTGTATTAGTGTAATATTTTTCACCAGCAACTGAACTCAATTTACATTTTTTTCTCAATTATTTTATCATTGTATTTAAATTTCAATTAGCCTATCAGTGAAAAAATATTATGAACAAATAATTATAATTTAAAAAAAATACATAATAAAAAAGTTAATGAATATTTCCAACATTTTTTGAAAAATTTTATGAATATTTTAGAATTTTTCATAGAAATTTTTACTAAATTATAAAAGAATTAACGTATAATTTTTTTATAAATATTGCAGAAATTTCAATAAAAAATTATAAAAATTTCACTTTTTTTTTTTTTTTTTAAACCCAAATATTATTTCCATCTGTCAAAAAACACCATTAGTTACAACTTACACGGCTCTCTCCCTTTGCATGCCGTTTACAATTTGCCCCTTCTTTTAATTAAACACCGTTTTCCTCCATATTATTCACTCTCTAATTACTTTTTTCTTTTATTTCAATTATCAAATATAAGCTAGCGATTTTTATTTTTTTTAAATGTGCTTATTTAGTGTGGTGTGTATTGTATATAAATGGTATAATGGATGTATAGACTTTATTAACAAATACGGTTTTCCTATAACACATTATGCAATAAAAACTTGAGAGGCCATTTGCCATAATACAAGAAAAATGTTATTTTTTATCATTAATGATTGATTAAGAGTTAAATATATATATATGTAATGTATCATTTTAAATAATTACCATTAGATAGTTATTTTTTATTAAATTTTTAATAATAAAAATAAAATTAATTATTTTCAATTAAAATTTGCTACTGCAGTTTAGTCTAAATAGTAAAACTCATAATACGATCACCAACTTGAAGACGTAAATGTTTAGTAAACATCTTTGGTGTCAATGGATCTTCTAGTAATAAAATATATCCATAACTTTGAAAAATATAAAGTAAATACCAGAAGCAAAATGAGAGCACAGCTAGCAGATTCCTGAGGTACCTGCCATAAACTCAAAAGGCCAAAAACATGCAAAGTCCACATTAAATATGCAATAAATATAATCTTAACTTGATATGGCAACATGCTGAGGTCAACTCTTCTTCTTCTTTTACTTTTTATTATTATTATTTTTTTAAGTTCATTTTACAACTATTTTGTTTACTCAATGGTATGCGTGTATACACTTGTGTTTGTTACCTTTTTTTTTTTTTGTTCTTATTTTATTATTTTTTGAATTTGGATAATATGTTATAATATCTCATAATCTCCCTAATTAATTACTTAGCTATCTCTCAAAAAGGCAGCAAAAGCAATACACATTCTATCTGTGAAATTGATTTATTTATTTATTTTTGCAATTTTTTTGCAAATACATTTCAGATACGATACGTCACTTTTCTAGCACTTTATTTTTTTGTATTAGCCTACTTATTCACAGATATTGAAAATAATATTAATTGAGAATCATATTTATAATTTTCAACGAAAATGTATAGCAATTATACGCTCAAAATAATAAAATTAACCACGTGTCAAACCCCAATTGACGTATAAAATACTCACAAGTAAGCACTTATATATAGTTTGTTCACAAAACTACTTTTGTTTTTAACTTTTGGGAAAAATGAATAGCTGGGGATCACAAACCAAACTAAAGTGCAGAATTAGAGACCGTAACGGAAAAGAAACTAAAAAAATAAAAAAGTGTCAAAGAAAACGGTACCGTTTGCTTTACGTTAGTTCAGTTTTTATGATCCCTATCCCTATCCCTGACGCCACCCCTCACCGACAACTTTTTTTCTAAATAGCAAATTATATATTCAAGATAAAGTTTGCAATGTATCATTATTGATAATTGTCACACCGTATGTATAATAAATTTTTATTGAGAATGATTTAATTTATTTTTAATATTAAATTTTTT
>QANX01003201.1:0-55451 GCA_003254975.1 Ochetophila trinervis
ATCCAATCCGATCCAATCCTGCCAGCTATATCCGATCCGATCCTGTGAAACAAACGGAGCCTAAAGGTAATAATACGTATTATTTACTCGCTCCATGTAGTTACTTTTTAGGTAATTGAAGTTGGATAGTTACATTATGAAATGATATATAAGTTAATATTTAAAATCAAAACATAATATATAAAATGATATAAACTATCAATAATATCTAAAATGAATATTAAATTGCTGTGAGTCAAACATAATAAGGTGATTATTAATTTTTAGAGATGGTTAAAGGTTGTGAAGTTTTGAAAAAAATACTTTATTTTTTTCAAAATATAAAAATAAGCTAATAATTAATTAATTAATTAATAATCATGAATATTTTTTATAAATATTACTATTAAAAACAACGTTAATTTTTTATCACATACAAATTAATCTATATTTATTAACATTTAAGACTTGATTAATTTTTTTATTATACTGTATTAGGATCATGATCTAGTATTATATTTATGTTGCAAACAAACATATTACACTGTTTACCAAAGAAAAATAGCGAACATCAATGCATTTATGTAGGGTTTATAATTATTTTAATCGGCACATGACGTCGTATATAATTATAAATCGATGAATTACGTCGTAAATAATAATAAAAATGAATATATAAGATACCACCACATAAAACTTAGTAGATATCAAGTAAAGATGATTTTGGCCACATCTCATCTTTTAACGAGTTCCTCCTCTAACAAAGTACTAGTTAAGATGATTTCTGATAGTTTTTAGCTTATGGTTAGAATTGACCATTAAGATAGAAGAAAGATCAGGAATGAAAAGATATAGGCTGGGAAGGAAAAATTGGTGTGATAGGGTAATGGAGGTGGAAAACGATAAATGGAATAAATTAATAACATATTCTTTCCCTAAAAGGCAAAAATATAGGTACTTGTATTAACTTGTTATGGGGAAATAAAATTATATAAATTCATAGATAAGCGAGATAAGTGATGGCTTTCTTTGATTTTGGGACACTTTAAAATGGGGCCAACTAAGATAATCTCTCCTCTATTAAAGAGTTTGACTTCGAGTTCCTAAACAACACAACTAAACCTTTGTCAACAATTTTCCCATCTAACTAATTTAATATAAGTATATAACATATAAAATTTGTCGGGTTGAGTGCAAAACGGCAGTTTGCTTGCTACCTTTATAGAGATGTATAAATTTATATATTTCGCAATGTGAAATGCATGTCGGGATTTGACTATGCAACACTAAATGGTAGCTAACTATCATGAAATTCTAAATTATACAATAATTTATTCGACAACCTAAAAGTTTATTCACTTACACCTTGGCTAATATAGTCCATTTGAAATAGCTTCTATGAAAATAACAGTAAAAATAGTTTTGTTAAAATTTTATAAAATATATGTCCTACTTAATTCTTGCTTGTCAAAACTTCTAAAAAAATCAAAAACAGTTTAAAAATTATTTTTCTAAATGTTTAGATTATTTTTTTATTTTTTTAAAGTAAAATTAATAAAAATTAATTTTTTTTTTAGAAAAAGTTAAAAAGAAAAAGTATTAATTAATACTACATAATAGAACCATAACGTCAACGGAGAAAATCAACATGGCAGCTGGAGAGTAGTGGAGGCAAGCATGAAGTTTCAGATCTGTGCCGTACAAATCCATTGTCAACTCAATAAAGGGTGTCGATGCGTCTCTGATTGAGCATGACACCGTGGGTCCCATTCAGTGGTTTAAAAACCCCACACAAATTGCCAAATTGACGATGCCGTGGGTTCCTCAGCCTCTGCCTAATACGGCGTCGCGTGTTCTCTCGTTTCAAGTAAATAGTAAATAAATATAAAAAAATAAAATAAAAATGTAGATTAGTAAATAAATAAAAATAAATAAATAAAATGTAGATTTCAAAATATACACATGCATATAATATGAAAAATGGTGGAAAATGTGGGGGAACAAAGGAACAGAGTGGGGTCACGTGAGCTGAGCATGCACCGTAACTTGTGCCTACTGCCTAGTGAGAGACTAGTCTTACGTGGTCTACGTCTGTGGGATTCTGAGAAGTACTTATTATTAATTTATTACATTAATAAATACTGAAACTCAAAAATTATATATTATAAATTAAGTAGGGTGAAGCTGGACCGTGTAGGCCTGCAACATGGTGCTTGCGGTCTATTCATTGGGCTTGAATAATCTTTTTCATGAAGTTAAAATTGGAATTAAATAAATTTTGTCTTAAAAAAAAAGTTAAATACATTAATATATTTTAATTAAAATTAATGTAATTTTTGAATTTGATTTATATTAAATTTAACATATTATATTAATTGCATATGTATTCAGATATATTATAAATAATTTAATTTAATTTAAATTGAACTTTATAAGTTAAAATTATCCCTTTTGATTATAGATGTCAATTTTTCAACACAGCCACACGTGCCTACCTGCCAACACAGCCACAGCACGTGCATCTGCGCTCCCAACCTCGCCAACACAACCAGCCCGCTGCATGCTTGCTTTGGTGTTTTGGTGGCCCGTTTAGCTCACCGCAGCACACCACCGAGTCATACACTCGCACAGTTGCGCACCTAGTCACACCAACATGCACATATGCACACATGCTTTGTTGCATGCATTTCTGCGTCCTGCTTGGCCTACGTGTTATCCACATCCTTGCACAAGCCCACGCACAGTAGTAGCCTGTACACACGCACGTATGCCCATATGCAATATCACCTTGCTACCCACTTGTAGCACATCATTTAGCCACACAAGCCCCATTTGCCTAAATCATGTGCCCATCTAACCGAGTTCGACCAACCCCATGCATGCATAGTCTGAGGAATGCTTGGCTGCCAACCCAAACAAGCCTTGTGCCATTGTCTGCACAAACACAGCCACACTCCACCATGGTTGCTATCCACAACCATGATGCCCCTTCTTAATAGCCTACAAGCCTTCGTTGCCCGAGTACACAATGCTAGCCTTTTTGCTATAACGCCTGACATTCTCAATGCCACAACCGAAGCCCACACTAGCCAACCATTTAATGCCTCTACCTTGTCCTGCAGCATGGTGTGCCAACTCCAAAGCACACAACTGCACCAAGGCACAAACAAAATGCATGGCAGCCGCCACGTCTCACATAAGGATTCCAAGTAGGAATATGGTTTTTGGGACTTACATTTATAGCACCATGTCAGTTTCCGAATACCTTGAGATTTGCTTTTGGCTTTGGTATGGTATTTAAATTTTTTCATGAACCTGGTCCTCTCTTCTCAGCTGGGTTTGTTGGTTAGGAATTATATATTCACCAAACAAAATAAAAGTAAAAAAGGTATCATATCCATGTATCAAAATTAGCTGAGTTGATTCATTTATGTCAACATATCGATTTGGACTTCATGATTAAAATAGCTGAACCGACAAATATGGAAAGTGTAATAGATGACCTTTTACTTTTACATAGTGGAAATAATCTAATTCAAAAGCAATATAACTTTTTCATCTTCACGACAACCCTGATGACAATGCCTAATTTGTAAATAGCACCTAGTTAGGGTAAGTCAAGCAGAGGCATATCTTTTATAAAACTAGAGCACAGATTAAGAAAGCAAAAGTATAACTTCCAAAAATTAAATAGTCCAACCTTCCCCATTCAAAACTAATTCTTACATTTGTATAAACAAAAGCATGCTAATTTTTTAAGTAAAAATAGATAATAAAGCCAAAACGAGGAAAGTGGCTAGATTCGTCAGGTGAGACAATCACTAATAGCAACAAAGCAACAGTCAGAGTAGATAAATGCATATAGAATAAAAATAGAAACATCGATACTTCACTCACATATACAGCCTTGGTTTCATCATCAGGGAGGGATCTCAAATTCATGGAAAGCCACTAATCAAAGTAGAAGTCATATGACTCATTGTAATCAACGCAATCACTTCCATCTGAGAATTCATAATGCTCATCATCATCCGACACAAGAGGAGAGTCTTCATCGTATGATTCATCATCATAATCATCATAATTATCATGAATCTCAGCATTAAATTCATAGCCCTCAGTGGAATCAAAGGGACGCTGCAGATCTTTGATCTGTTCAGCACATCTTTTCCCCAAATTACCTGCCAAAGTAATATTGAAGCACTGGCGCAGGTCAAGTGACTGAAGATGAGGACAACCATCAAGAATAGCCTGCAAGCCCTCATTTGTCAGCTTATTTCCAAAAAGCTGGAGGCGGCGTAATTCAGGCATGGTTTTGGCTATGGCAACTGCTTCATTGTCGTACACCATATGAGGGTGTCTGAATCCCTGACAGTTCAATTTCAATGATTTCAAAAGGGGGCAACAGAGCCCAACAGCTTCCAGAGATTCATTTGACAATGAGTGGTATGAAATCTCAAGGTCCTCCAACAATGGAAGTTTTGGAGCTGCATCACTCAATGCATTGTCTGAAATGCTATAGCAATATATAAGTCGGAGGCGTCTGATCATACTCGATCTGTTCAAAAATTATTGCAGAAAATGACCAAGGAAGTTAGCAGATGTATAATCAGGCTACAATATTTTCCAGAATCAACTTATTTCCTTGTGGATTAAGATGGAGATGTTTAAAATATTTATCACAAGCTTTTAGGGGGAAACAAGTTCTAGAAATACATAAGAATGGGAAACCCAATATGTTACATGATTTGAAAGTGAAGGCTGCTCTTGGCCATGTGCCATCTATTTTCCAACTGTACAATATAGGAGGAAAGGATTCTAAAGAAAAGTGAATCAACCATTTAGGGAAATTATCAATGCCAAGTCATCCACAAAGTTGTAACGTCCTCATGCCAAGAATTTCCTAATAAATAGTGTCCATTGATAATGATATGAGTGCAACTTATGGAATGCCTGCTGCGTCATGCATTTTAGAGTATGAATCAAACTGTATATAAGCCAAGGGCATGAAAAGGGGAACTCATTGGATTTGATAACGATATTATCTTTGGCAATTGATATGTAGTAACAAGGCAATTATAAATAAAATTTATTGCTGTGTTCCCCCATGTCAAGTCCTAATTATTATGGATTGTCCATGGCTCAGTATGGGTATGGTATCACAAATCTATACTCTGGTAATTACAATGATTCAAAATTAAAAGATAACAAAACATGCTTTAGGTTTCCAACAATTCTATAAATCATAATTTTTTTTATTTTTGGTGAAAACTAAATCAGAATTTGTTAGCTATCTTAGATGACTCCTAATGCTCTTCTAATTGACTGGAAATAAAACAAAGTACTTCTTCATCCATCTCTTTTATATGAGTGGATAAAGTATAGTGAACAACCAAAAAGAAAACAATTAACATTTAGCTCATCGAAAGACTTATCCACCCTCTGATTCTAGAGCAAGAGATAGATGTGCTCGCCTCAAAAGCCAAATTAATACACAAGTATGAAGTACCAAAAACCCCACCCTGATCAGTTTTTCAGAAAAAAATTCAATGCCAATACTCAACTTCAAACTCAATATACAATGCTCAAGAAATGTGTTTTGAAATTGTTTAGATGCATAATACAGGTAATAAAAATGTTTTTATTTGAAATAACAATAGTTTGCCATTAGTAAAGGCATCTAGCATCAAATTCGAGGAGCAATTACACCACTTTCAGAAAATGGCCTTTTCTTTCCATTGTTGCTCATAACATTATAATATTGGATGCTGATCATTCGTAAAGGAAAAACACAAACCCAAAATGAGCATAGTATAGTCTTGGGTTTGAATTCACACATATACAAAACATGTCTTAATCTTGGGTTTGGAAAACTTAAATTAACTAACTTCATACCTAATCGCAAATTTTCAAGGTAATGATAAAGAATATCAACTACAACTATGTAGGCAAATTCTTCAATAGAAATCATATAAAATGTTTACATGCATATACATCCATACATAAATACATGTACATGTGTAAATGTACTATATTTTTATAGAAAAGTTAAAAGTTAATGTTATACAATTTTGTGACAAGCAAAATCAAAATTTTCTTTCACGGTGAAATTATAGAGACATAATTAGACAAATATTCGTTTCTTATTTTGGTTTTCATTGTTTGGATAAATCATACTTTTGGAGGACCCTCACTTTGTCCCAAGTATCATATATCACGATATGTCCTCCATGGTACAGATTTTAAAATTCTTCCAGACAATAGTACAGAAAGTTTGGAAACCAGTTCAAACCAATCCTAAAAGAAAAAAAGAAAAAAAAAAAAAAAAGCTTGGTAATGATTGGATATTTGCAACACTTTTCAGTGGTACAGAGCACATAGCCACAATATTAAAATTAGCCAATCACAAATAATCAGAAATAAAAGAAAAAGAAACGCAAACCAAAACCAAGCATAGGCAAGAAGATGGAACATTTAGAGGCAAAGCCATAGAAGCCAATAATAAAAAAGAAAGTGCACGATGAAAACTGGTGAAGCATAACCGCAATGAAACATAGAAAGACGTAGACATTTTGACCATTATTAAATTGTAGCAGCAAAAACTCTCTTTTAAAGACTCACCTGTAGAAGGTGGTTCAGAGAACAGATGAGGCCAAAACCTAAGAGCTACCGAAAGATTGGGAAAGTTCAAGACCTATACATTTCAAATTTAACAAAACTCGAACACTAACAGTTCAATAGACTATTGAAGTTTCAGAATTCGAAGCACAATTAAACTCTAAAATCAATAAAATTATGCTACAGAAAAAAAATAGTAAAATTTTCCACGGAAAAATGAATACCTGTCAGTGAGATACTTGAGAAGTTCATCGGTGCCGAAGTACTCGATGTTAATGTCGACCAGTTGGCCACAACTACGGTCGATGGCGTGGCGGCACATAGTCTCCAAATTGTAGTCCATATCATGGAGATCTCCGACATTGCGCATGTCGATTGTGCGCCACATCAGAGGATCCTTGCAGATTTTGCGCCACGACGAACACACACTCTGAGCGCTCGTCAGGATCTCGATAGCGCCCAGCCCAGACAGTATCGTCGACGTCACGTCCTGTGGAAGCTCCAACCAATTACGGTCCTCCTCCGGCAGCACTCGACTCGGTGAAGATTCCATCGGTCAAGTTTTGGGATTTTCCCGGAAAATTTGCAAATCCTCTATCGGCAAAATGAGGGCTTGTTCTTCCTTCGTTTTCTCCAAGAAATAGAATGCGGAATGTAGAGGAGAAATGGGATTCTCTTTCCCTTTTTTATTTTTTTTTGGTAAAATCTTTCCCTTTTTTATTATATATATATAAAACGGTTTTAGAAGAAAAGAAAAAGAAAAACCAACAACAACAACTTTTTGGATGAAAAGACAAAAACCCTCTTTAAAAAAATGAAAAAAAAAACATTAACGTATATATATATATATATATATATATATATATATATTGTGAGAAATATTTACACCCTGAAGACAACCTTTTGCATTTTAATAAGGAGGTCAAATTCAGAAAGTCTTAAGTGCTTGGGTGGTCTTTATGTCCTGGTAAGTNATTCTTAAGGAAAATAAACTTTATTTTTTCAAAAGAATTTACTTTTTCTTTTTTCTTTAATCCTATATAACTTTATAAGGGGCTTTTGATGAAAACTTTCTAAGTGGCTTGCATAATACATTCATTGTTTCCACCAATAAAAAATGCATTGTTAGTCTTGCTTATCTTTTTTTATGCAACACCTTTTGCGAAAAGAATTAAAAAGATTAATAAATTCAATTTACACGTGTGTTTACATATATTTTTTTTTTTTTTCTAAAAAAAAAAGACATATTTATAGCGGGGTCATGGGTCTAAGAGGGATCTAGCGAAGGGTCAAACCAGGCGTGGAGTCCGCTACTGGCGGCCCGTATCGCTGGAACCTCTCACCCCCTCATGAGGTAGCAGAGGAGAGGAACACATGAGTCATGTGGGGCTACCAAGACTCGAACCCGCAACTTCTGCAAGCAGGTGTGATGGGTGAGCCGGTTCCTACCACATGGATTACACCCTGATGTGTGTGTTTACATATATTTCAAGTGTTAATAGGTATACAGCGAAAACCTTTTACCAAAAAAAAAATGGTATACAGCGAAAACGAGCAGAGAATTCATATCCTAAATTTAGTCCACTTTAATTTAAAGTAATATTTGTTTCTTTTCATCTCCATCACCCGCCTTTAAGATTTAAAACAAAACAAAACAAAAACAAAAAACAAAAAACAAAAAAAGGAATAAGAAAAATTCTGGTTCCTCTGTTTCATGATTTACAAAAAATTTGGGTTTGATTTAGTATAATATATGCAGTTTAAATTATGTATAATTTTTTAACATGATAAATACACCAAGTCTTTCAACTCTAGTTAGTAAGTTCTGTAAATAATATACATATGTATAAATTTTTAAAAATATTGTATGTATCACATACATAATATAATTATACAGTAAATAATGTATATTTTTAAAATTTAAAAATATCAAACGTGAATTCCAAATAAAACGTGGAAAAAAAATCTAAATAAAAATATTAAAAGAACATAAAATAGTTAATAAAATATTCTTATTATATATTATTAATAATGTATATAATAAAATTATTTATTTTAGGAAAATTTTGATATTTTTAATTCCGTATGTTTTATTTCTTAATGTATTATGCATGTACTATTAAATTTTATAAACTTTGACGTTTCTATATTTTTTAACCAAATTTTTTTATTATAACAAATAATTTTTAATTTATATTTTTGTCATACCATGCTTTCAAAAGTTATTATTTAAATACTTCCTCCTCTCAGTTCTCGCCATATTTCCATGCTCCTTTGACGGAGGAGTCCAGTGAAGGAATAGCAAGGACTTTTAAAATAATCAAAGTCACAAGTTCAACCGATACAAGTTGAGATAGATGGTTGGGCATTATTTTTCTTTAATAAGCAAAGTTTTGTATTCCATTATTATGAATATAGTAGATTTGTGCTAAAAGAACTTTACTCTTTAATGAGTTTATCCGGCTCAAACCAGATTAAAAAAAATATAGTACTTCGATACCAGCATATCAATTAACCAAAAAAAAAAAATCACAAGTTCCAAATATTTGTAACAAAGACCAAATATACCGGAAATAATTTTTTACAAAAAATTATGTAAAACATTGTCTTATCTCATTCTGATTAAGTTTTTTTATTTTTGACTTGCTTGAAAATAAAGACCCAAAAAAATAAAATAATCTATATTGAAGAATCCCAATTTTTTTTTTTTTAATTTGAACTAAAAAATAAACCAACACCTTAGGCAAAATATTGAGGATGTATTATAATATATCATATAGATCCGCAGGCGTTAATGATGCTTAATACACACATGCATGGGTGCATGTGATACGATGCGATGCGATGAGAGAGAATAAGAATCCCCAACCAGTCAAAAAGAATAATTAGACAAGAGATTAAGGAAGAAATTGTAATGTCCTCTGCATTAATCATTTATCTTCTTTGGTGAAGCAATGTTATTACCTATCTATTACCAACTTTAATCATTAAAATTGTACATTTGAATTTTTTACTTAATTTAGTTGAAAGGACACATGGCAATAGATTGAACCCAAGATCATGATTTGAAAAGAGATCATATTTAATCATCTTAAAGAAGCAATGCCATCATCATCTTAAGCATGCAAATAAGAAATTGACACACAATTATATAATACAAATGCTTACCAAGGAAATTAAATCTATTCCCATTCTATTGTGTAGGAAAGTCAGAAGCATCAACGGCCAAAGAAAAAGTCAAATGTCACCAATAATTGCGCATGATTACAACCAGCAACCAACCATTTTTCAAAACAGCGAAGACCAAGAGAAACTCTCTAACATATTAATAATTTACAGAGAGGAAGCAAACAGAAGTTTTGCAAGAAAAAGAGAGAAGAAGAAGAAGAGAAGTAGTGTTTGCAAAAGCAAGCTCTCTTCTTTGGATCTCTCAATATATGTTTGAATAAACATATATATATATATATATATTTTTATATACATACATATATATACACACCCTTTTTCTCTATTCGTCCACACCAATATTGTTTTACATCTGACAAACATATTAAGCTTTACATCTCTATAATCATTTAGCTATCCACATTTTTCTCTTCCATTTTTCTGGGCCAATATGAGCAGGGTCCGAGCATTATCTTCTCCTGAATTACCATCCACTGCAAATTCTCATGATAGGCCAGAAGATCATAGTTTTGAAGGTGAATGAATTATTTTCTCCCTTTTTCTTTTCTTTTCTTGGAGGGCATGAAGAATTATTGAATTTGAACTTGGTGTTTTAGAAACATAAATCCCATGAACAGAATTGGATATCTTTTTTTTTTCCATGTATAAAGGAACAGAAAGTTTCTGAATTACTCTGTCTGCATTGGAGTCAATTTTTTATTTGGTTTATCTATGTTATTAGGAATCGCCACCAATGTAAAGTTGCTGCTAAAACTAATCCAAGATCAAAATGAGGCATGCACAAGAGATGTTGATGAACGGAAGACGCAAAGGGTGGCCGGAATGATGAGCATCATTGATGATGTCAAAACCAGAATTCAGAAATTTCAATCTATTGGCAGGAGAGCCGAGCTCAGGCGGTGCAATACAGATCTTAGGCCACATCTTCCAAAGGATAAAAAGTCCAGTGAACCAATAACCGATGAGAAAGAAAAATTGAGAAGAGAGCTGAGTGCAAGCTTAGCAGCAAGAAAGAGCCTAGAAATAATGTGTTCTAGCTTGGGAAAAGAGAGGGAGATTATAGCAACAGAGCTTGCTAGAAAGGTTCATGAAATGAATGGATCGGAGGAACTTGTCAATGATCTCAGAGCACAAAACGAGAAGTTGTTGGCAAAAGTACAAGCTTGTGCTGCAGAGCACAAAGAGAAGAAGAGTAATAGTGGAGGAGATACTCAGGGGAATGCAGCTCTCCAAGAGAGAAACAAGGCTCTTTCGGAGCAACTCCTCAAGTCCCTCGATGGGTATCGATCCTTGAAGAGAAGATTAAAAGATTCACAAGAGGAAAACATTAAAATGCAGACCACAATGGAGGAAATGGGGATGGAAGCTCAAGCTGGTCTTGACCATGTTCGCAGCCTTCTTGAAAGGATTGCCACAGGAAATGAAGAAGAAGAGGATATTGATAAGGAGATTTCGGCTCTAGGGAATCTCTTCAAGTCCTTCAATATGAAGATTTCAAAGCATGGGAAGAAGAAAAGTGACTCTCCAAAACCCAACTATGAGATCACAGACAATGATGCTCCAGTGCTTGCATGAGAAGCAAGTACAAAGAACCAAGAACCAGGCACCCCTGGTCTGAAATTTTTGCCTCTCCTTTTGTTTTAGGCAGGGCACCATAATTCTCTCATATCTTGGAATTATTCAGAAGGGGGAAGCATATATAATGTGTCAAAATTAAGTAGAATAGTGATGGTGAACATGGCTCATGAAATTTGACTAGTTAAGGTTTACAGATTATGTTGCTGTCCCTACGTAGTTGTACAATTCCAAATTTGGCTCTCCTTTCCATCATTTTTTGAAAGCAAGAGCTGCTAATGAAGAGATGTATATGATATTGCTTTTCGCTACCTCCATATAGAAATTCTACTTTTCTTTTGTTAAAAAGTATTTTGCACATACTCAAACTTGACGGCTAAACTAACATAGATTAACCACTGCATCTCGTGTAATATAGTACATCATATGCCATTGTGCTAGTACAATGATGATCCGAGTCTAAAAGGAATTCAACTATTGCATGATCTATATTTCTCAGAAAACTGCATAATACCATTTTCGTTGCTCAGAAGAACAAACAGATGGATTTATTTTGCAACACCAAATTGCAGAACAGTAGTAAAATCCTAACAATATTTATACCATGCTTACACAAAAAAGTTCAAAGCCTGATTCATAAGATAATCTAACAGATTTACAAGGTTTTTATGCATACTATTCAGTGAAATGAAACTTGCAAGCAGCAATGGAGTTCAAAATACATAAATTGCTTGCTACTTTTGCTCCAGTTGAACTTGCCAGAGCCTCTGCATTAACCCGCCTTCGATTGAAAATCATATCCTTCTTGCTAGGATCACATTTTTCAGGTTCCTCAAGGCTGTAAATTATGAAGGTTTGATGAGCAGGAGAACTGGATGAGAAGGCATCCTGGTCACGCGAAACAGGTTTTCTGTGCAGAATAGTTCCTCCTGCAGCAGTCAGAAGGTCTTGTAGATACCCCTTGTATGATGTTAGAAACTCTCCCATAAAGTAGAACTTAAATCCATGGAATAGCTTTGGTTGCTGCATGTGAGAAAGTTAAGCTTGTAAGGATGAAACTATGAAGGAATCAAGCATACAAAAAAACAGCAGGCACATACTCGTGCATATCTCTAAAAACACCTACGTTATCATACTGAAGCTAGCTCCTAGCCCAATAATCTATACACAAGTTAAACATATACTCATTCAGAGGATATCTTGAAATGCTATAATAGGTCAAAGTCAAGGATCAACCTTGTTCATTAATCTCAGTCGCCCAAGTCGAGGACCACCCCTGATTCCATGACTATCAATGGTAATTTCGTAGTTTTCTTCATCAACTAGTTGCATGGCTTCCATACAAGCCTTAATCCCTACATACATACATACAGAACACACATAAGAGAATTTTATTTTGAGATGAATGTATAGACATTTGAAGATCACACATTATAGGCTTGTGGGCTCTGGCAACTTAAAAGCTCCACCACTAAGTATATTGTCCTTGGAGAAAGTTATACTCACATTCCATACTCAATATCCACTTTCCCTCCAAGATACCCATCAAAACTTTTAGGGTTCTTCTACATGCTCCATTTTCATCTGTTGATGCAATAACATGGGTGACACTTGAGTTCCACTTCTTAACGACCGTAACTCCAGAAATTTTCTCAAAACGAGAAATAGCTTCCTGCAGTTCCAGCAAACAACAAATCATAAATGTATGTATATAAATCATTTCAAACTTTTCATGCTTAAAAGGAACAAATCAAACACTATAAGCAGCTTATTTACCCTCTCCAAATCTGTGAGAGCTGAACAACAGAGAACCAATTTCTTAGATGATCCACAAGAACTCCAATTAGTTGAAGTGCCAAGGTCATATTTCGCAGAGATTGTATCATGCCGAACATGTGATTGCCTAGAATATAAAAAACAGTGCATCAATGGGAATTCTACAAAATGAGAAATGTAAAAGTTTGCTCATGTGATTTAGAACTGTGATGAAAGCACCCATACTTCTTAGCATTGCATTTTTTCTTCCTTGCTTGAGATTCAGAACATTCATTTGGCAACTTAGAAATGGCATGAAGGGGGCACAACATAACAAAGTTATCCTGGTTTGCAACATTAAAGATTATAATTAATTACTAGGGAAAAAGAAATAACTTAACATTAAAAATTATAATTAATTACTAGGGAACAAGAAATAACTTAGTTTAGATAGCATTTCTACTATAAAACATACAGTATCCCATCGACATTGAGGGATCAACTTCGCACAAGGAACATGAAAGCTCTTGCGACAACTCTTCTCAAAACACCCAAGAGCTGCACCCTTAATTCCACAGCAACAACATCTAATTCTCCGACTTCTAGTTACTTCAACTTCAAGATTCATAGCAATATCATCTTTAAAGTAAACGTTGGGTGCCCTGCATATATTTGCAGCACTTGATCAGTCAGAACAAAGTTGTTAAATGTTGAAGTAAAAATTGAGTTTAATGTTCACAATTCATCCAACCTCATCAATTATTTTTAAGTCAAGAAGATTAGTTTAATTCAAATGACTAGCCCTTCTACAAATTACATCTTCCTTTGGAATAAAATAGATATGTGACATAGAAATTGTGAAGTTACCATCAATCCAAAAGCTTAGCATAAATGAAGTTAGTAAGATTGGTACACAACACTAGTCAAACAATTAACATGGTTACCATCAATACAAAAGGATAAGCTGTTCACAAGTGCACCGAATCATGTAAATCAATTTCACATAATAGGCAGTTACAATTTTTGGTATCATTACCTAAGGTTGCTTACATGTTTGGTTTAAGAAGTATATAATAAAGAATAGGAATTTACTCATGCAGATAGATACATAAATATTTATACACACACACACAAGAATATGTCAAGTTAGCATATCAAATGTACCAATATAAAGAATTAAATCATCTTTCGCTCATGGGAATGATTTTTTACCATTCAGTACAGTTCTTGTGTGAATGTATAACCTTGGACCCTCCATTGTGATCTGCAGCAATGGGCTTGCCATTGTAATAGTGAACTATCTCTCCTGTAGCCTGTAATTTGGTTTTTGCAAATAATTATCGTAGGATTGTATATAAAAAAGATATTCAATGAAGACCCAGTGAGGTAACAAAAATTGTGACAAAAAAAATACTTAAGGGAGTATGGGATTACCTCTGACTCTTCTGATGAAAGGCAAAAGGCACATTGGTTTTTACTAAGAGAAGTCTCGCATCTCAGCAAAACCTTGTCATTTGTCAGAGAAGGAAGTTTCTTTACTAATACTGGATCAGCCAAAGCCCGAGCATCAGGGCTATCTTGAATGTTTTCAGAGGCATGAGTAGTCTCGCAACCCTGCAAAACCTTGTCGTTTGTCAGAGAAGGAAACTTCTTTACTAGTACTGGATCAGCCAAAGCCCTAGCATCAGGGCTAACTTGAATGTTTTCAGGGGCATGAGTTTCCTTTGTATGAAGATTGTTGGGGTGAGTCTTGCAACCATCTAATATCTCATTAGCCATATCATTCTTGGAATTTCCAACAGATGAAACTCTGGACTTTTTCTTACTCCTCGGTTCTTCATCACTTGATTCAAATTTTCTGGAAACGGTGCTGGGCTTATTTCTAAAATTGATGGTCTTATCATTATCAGTTGTAGGGGCAGATAAAACGGACAAATGAGGCAAAAAATCCACATTCTTTTGGTTTTGTATCTTAGAAACTTCCCCAACCACATTTTGCATAGAATCCAATGAATCGAGATTTCCTTTTTCTGATCTTACTGGGTGCTGAATTTTGTTCTGGACATGGATCTTTTTACAACTTTTCCCAGCCTTCTTCAGGGTGATATCTTGATTGTTGTTTTCCTTCTTTCCTAACGGAGAAGGTAAGTCAGTCACCATGTTTTCATCACCATGATCTAAAAGTTCAGTTTGGACAGAGAATGAAACAGCTTTTTCAGGTGTTCTCTTAGCAGTAATGGTTTGAGGATGAGACTTCTTACTTCTTTTGCAACGTTTAGACAATCTTAAAGAACTGGCTTGAGATCCATTATTTGAATTTACATTAATTCCAGAAGCTGAATTTCTGCCTTTCAAACCATTTGTATTTCCACTTGTTTGCCTTGCCTTTCGAGCTCTCTTGTTAGAATTACCACTACCCGCTTGATAATTAGCTTTCTTCCCTCCAGGATAGGAAATTTCTGGCAGCACATTAGCATTCCAATTATCAGATTTAGGTTTCGTGTATAATGCATTTTCAGCAAGCACTTCTTTCCCTGTTTTCTTGTCTTGTGAATCTTCTTTCAGTTCTTTCTCATCATCAACCTGCAAATTCAGTTTGATTAAAGAAAAGAACCAACGACTTCACAAAAGTCACCACTGAAAGAAAAAAAAATGCAGTAGTCTAGATGATCTGAATACCTGCATCTTAAAGGGACTTGAACATAGCTCAGGAGAGCAAGCTCTTTGTGTCCATTCAAACATCTCACTATCCCAAAGATCTGCAACACTGGTGGGTTTTTCCTGCACTTCTCCCTTCATGGGATTAGCAATAACAAATTAGTCGAATCAATTAAAGCATTTGCTATGGAACTAGTTGTCCACAATTTGATGAAAATGCTTTAACTTATAGACAGCAAAATCCACAACATAAACAGAAATTTCAGATGGTTGAAATCTAAATTGTAGGAAGGTCAAACGGGCTGATTGGTAAAGCTGAGAAAATCCTCTTAAGATTTTTCCATATTTCCTAAAGAGAGTTAACGAAAGCAACTTGCCAACTAATTTCCATAAGAGTAAACCTAGCCAGGAGCCTCTAAAGAATAATCAAGATCTAGCACAGTGACAATTATTTAGACATTTAATGAGACAACAATAACCTTCCAGGCCAAACAAGCAATATCATTCATCATTTCAACCCAAATAAACAAAATGTATACTCACGTGTTGGCTCACTCTATCAGAGTTTTCATCATCTGAGTCCCTGATATCACTGAATGAAGGAGCAATTGGAAGTGGCAGGTCCATTAGCTGATCGACATCAGTGTGCTGACTTAGACTTTCTACATTTTCTTCTCCCCTCAACCAAAAAAAAGGTGAAAGAACTGGTTCTCCCTTCTCATTTAGATTAGGCTTCTCCTTTACAAATGTTGGACTTTTTTTAGATAGTTTACCCATAGTTTCACCTAATTCACCTTCAAACTGTATATGTTGCATAGTAGTTTCTGAAGGAGGACATTGTGGCACCTGAACCCTTTTCTTGGTTGGAAATGAAGGTTTAACATAAAGAGATCCGGTACCTTTTTGGTTGGAATTACATATTTCTCTGGACCCATTTCTTTGGGAAGTTTTTTGCTCCTCTCCTCTGTCCCAAAAAATTTCACCAGAATTTTGTCCATGGTGATTGCAATATTCATCTGGTTGTTGTTTTCCATCTGTAATATGGGAAAGGGTAGCATAAAAGTGATGAAATAGAAAATAAGAATAATAATATCTACAAGAATTCACTAAACAGGTTTTCTGCGCTTGGACATGAATTGATGAACAACTATTACTAGAACTGACAAGTTTAAGAACTTCCATGTAAAAAAGAATGGAGCAACTCTGAATTATGATGACTACAAGTATATGACACTTGTATCCTGACACAATAAACCAGTGTCAAGACCAAAATATTAAAACTAGGATCAGCATAAAATGCTTAATTCACAGTAACAGAATATATTTACTTGAGGGTGCATGCTGAGTGACAAATATATTGATTCCTGAAGCAATCTCCATGCTTTTGTAAATATTAACCAAGCTATCCATATGGGGAGCAGGCCGGAGCTCTGCAGCAAAAAAAACAAAAAACAAAATTAACAGACAACAAAAGCAACAAGAAATCAAACAGTTTTAAAGCAACCACAAAGACCATTGAATGAAGGGTCTTATATGCTCTATTCATATTCAATATGATATCAATCTTTTTAGGCGACAACTGCAGCAACTTTTGATACATAATATCGTAGGATATCACATGACCAGCATAAGTTTTCACCATTAAGTGTCTTATATGTCTCAAGATAGAAGTATTCACATACCTCTACGACGATATGGCACCTTACAAACAGGGCAGTTGGAGTCTGATTTCATGGATTTCACAATACAAGGGCTGCACGCAAAGCAAACACAATAACAAAACTCCCTAAACAGTTTTTTAAAGAACGAACGGCATAGAAATTCTCTGAAACAAGGACTTACTTGCAGAATACATGATTGCAGTTCAGCGAAACTGCGGAATTCAGCAGACTCAAACTGCAAAAGAAACAAAACAGAATATAACCCATTAACCACCAAAACACGACTTCAAAAACCCACAATCAAGTTTTACAAGAAACAAAATAAAAGAACCAATCTGACACAGATAAATCGGATAAAGAAGTGCGTAAAAAAATTCAAAAGAGAAAAAGAAAAGGTAATTGGAAATTCAATAAGAGGCATACCAAATGGGGCACTTGAGTTCCCTGCCCATTCTTTCCAAGTGATTCGGATCCCCCATTTTCCCTTTTTCCTTCTCCGATGGAAAATAGAGAGAGAGAGAGAGAGAGAGAGAGAACGAAGAAGAAAGAAGAAGGGGCAGAAGCGGAAGAGCGGCTTTTGGGCTTTCTTTTGTTTCATGTTTTTTTGAATTTTCTAAACCCGCCAAATAAATTTTCTGAAGCTCACTCCTTGCGCGCCCTAACTTTTTTACCTTTCACTTTTTCTAATTTCAAATTTCTATTTCTTTTCTTTTTTTCAATACAAATTGTTATTTTTTTTCACTTATTTTTAAATAAATTGAAGTATCTAATAAGTTGTAATTAATTGGACAAAATTCTATTCTATCTTTTTTTTCTTATGGGATATTTAATGTTCTCTGTAAAAATTTATAGCACTTATTATAAAAAATCAAATCAAATCAACATAATGCATTAGATTTTACGGAAATTGCATAGACCTCCGTTGAAATATTATGCGCTTAATTTTTCTTTAAGAGTGTTTAGACACAAATTTGAGAAATATGAAAGAAATTATAATTAATTTTATGTGATTGTAAACTGTTGGTTTAGTACAATTTCAATCATTGAATTCATTGCATATAAATGGCATAAATTAATTAATCCAAAATAAGATTCTTTATCCTATCAAATGCAGATATTCTATAATAAATTGTTAACAATGTTAAATTTAAAGTTATCAATACGAATGAAAAGGTTAAATTGAAAGGTTTTATATGGCACCTATAACTGCAATTTTTATTTTAGACAAATAAATACAATTTGTTTATTACAAAATATTAAAAGGGTTTATTCGTATAATTTAAAAATTCGAATAAGTATGTAGTATACATTTTATAGTGCCTCTCATCAAAAAAATAAAAAATAAAAAAAGTGGACTAACTCTTCCAAATTAATTAATTTTCCAAATTGATCACCCCGTCCCTCCGCCCCACTTCTATAATAAAAAGTGGACTAACTCTTCTATACCAAGTTACCAACTCTATATATACACACCACCATTTATACTTGTAAGAGTACTAAATACTTTCCCTCTTTATATATATAATCAAGTTTCTAATAGATGGAATTGATGGTTTTACATATATTTAGTCAATAATTAAATTTTAAATTATAATTATATAATTCAAAAGCTAATAATAGAAGACTTTATGCTAAATCCATCAAGGGATATGATGTGAGTATGATTATTTTATATATATATATATATAATTTGTTTCTCTATGATGACATTCTTCATAGTTTTTCATTCAAGTTTACAAGTTTTATATATATATTGATCACCGTCTCATGAGTACTCAGTGAATTTCATGAATTAATAATTAATAGCATATTTATATGTAGATAGCAAGTAACAATACTTTTATCGTGCATGTTCCTGATTTATACGCTTCAAACACTATTAGTTATAATTCATATATGAATAAAAGCAGAAATGCATGCATGCAGTTATACTTTCCCATGATAATCTTGCTATGTATATGATTCGTGTGTTTGATTAATTTGGTTTTATATATTATTTGCAAAGAAAATTCAATGGGCTGTTTTTTCGTCCAAAAAACACGATGGCGATCAAGAATTGAATTCCACAACGATAACTACGAACACCGATGCAAGCCAGTATGGGGAGCTGGTGACAAATTAAAAGAGAGTTAGAAGCGTTTAAACGAACCGATGAGGGAAAAGAACATCGAAAAAACCATGGCTAAGCATGTCGCCAAGATTAGAAACCACTACAGAAAGAACTTTGTAGAGGTACAAGAAACCTGGAGAAGGTTCTATTCAGAGCTGAATCCATCAGGACTCATGAATCAAATTTGTTTACTATAATTAATTTTGGATTCCAAATAATTAACGTGGCAATCTATTATATTTTAACAAAGAAATATCAAATGCAAAACAATTAAAAAGTATCATATCAATTGCTTGATTGTTGAGTTTTTCAAAATATTACTTATAATGTATGTATTAATAAGGATTGACATTTCTTTTTACGTACAATCCTTCTCTCTTTGCGAGAGCCATCTCATTTTAAAGATACGTACACCTTGCTTTTTCAAATTAACTTATCTTTGTTCTATCTAATTTTGTAGAAAAATTACATATAACAAGGTGCAAGGTCAGTTTTTGTCATTTTAAAGCATGTGAACCTTATAAAATATGCATTTAATGTCTATTTATAAGTGATCCGCTGTACCATATCATCTGTATGAATATAAATTTTCGCCTTAATTTTGTTTTTCAACTAGGCTTGGAATCAATCACAAGACAAGTTGAAACCCAAACCACAGTAATAAGGGGTTAAGAGAGTCTACCATCCCTCTTGCCCATGCACATCATAAATATATAAGTTGCTTCTTTACCTCTTCAAATAAGGGTTGAGATTTGTTCATGTTTAACCTGGGGGAAAAAAGGTCAAACTCTGTATTCAAAATAATTTCCAATGCGGCTTTATTTATATTCTATATCATACGAATTGCAAAATATATATATATATATATATAATGTCACCAGTAATCCCTACAAGAACAAGAGCCATTTCTAAAATGGTGGAACCGACTGCGATCTCTCACAATAATCTCCCTGGAATACACCTTGGATATGAGTTTAAACGCAACATGACAATCTGTGCAGACTCTCAAGTTCTTCACAATCCTAATTGGGGTCCCTGGTGCTGTATTGACAAGCATAAAAGCAATTGCAATTTTCTCACTGTGATAGGACAGAGCATTCTCCTTCTCCTCCTCCTCTATGTCTGCTAGGACATTTGCTGTGTTAGGCACATAACCTTCCAATCTCAACAATTTTGTGATCTCTGCTAGCATTGCATATATTTCCTCACTTTGTTGATGAGATCTATCACCCATGATAAATTCATAAACACGATTGCCCAACTCTACAAGACTATATCCTGGAGTTTTCCTCACACCTTCGCTAAGCATCGTCTTTCTTACCTTTTGGACATCTGACCAACGACGCTCCGAAGCATATAGATTGGAGAGAAGCACATAATCCCCACTATGTCCAGGCTCTAATTGTTGGAGTTGGGTTCTTGCTACCTCCCCAAGAGCCAAATGCCCATGAATTGTACATGCTCCCAGTAAGGTCCTCCATATAACAGCATTGGACTGCAATGGCATGCTTTGAATGTACTCATAAGCTTCTTTCACCAACCCTGCCCTACCCAACAAATCAATCATGCAACCATGGTGTTCTATTTTGGGCACAATACCATACTTCTCTTCCATCCTTCTAAAATAATTGAAGCCTTCATCCACCATTCCACAGTGGCTGCAGGCATATAAGACCCCAACAAAAGTTATATCACTAGGCACCAATCTCTCTCTCTCCAACTCCTTAAAAAGCTCGAGTGCTTCGTCACCAAACCCATTAACAGCCAACCCAACAAGTAAAGAAGTCCAAGAAACCACATTCCTTTCTTCCATCTCATTAAACACTTGTTGAGCGTCTCTAATACTCCCACACTTGGCATAGAGGTCCAGAAGAGCATTATTAGCATGTAAGTTCGAAGTGAAGCCAACCTTCAACATATACACATGGACTCTTGTCCCCAACGACAAAGCTCCAAGCTCAGCACAAGCAGACAATAAACTAACCATTGTGAACCCATCTGGGTCTACACCCTCCAAACTCATATCCCTAAATAGTACCAAAGCCTCATTGGGCCTCCCATTGAGAGCAAATCCATTAATCACACAATTCCACGCCACAAGATCTCTCTCGGGCATTAACCCAAACACCTTGTGCGCACTCTCAGCATGCCCACAGGCAGCATACATATGAACCAAAGAGTTTTGGACAAAGACCAGAGATTCAAACCCATTTCTTATAGCAATTGAATGAATCTTTTGGCCCTGCCAAACATCTGTCAACTTAGCTATAGCCTTCAAAAGAAAAGGGTAAGTGTGTGTATCAGGTTGAATGGAAGCCAAATACATATGGTGATGAAGTTGAATAGCTGGGCTCGGGTTCTCACTCTCAGCATAGCCTCTGATCATGGTGTTCCACGTGAATATATTGGGGCTTCTTATTTGGGAAAAGACGAGGTGTGCATAGGACATAGGGGCAGAGAGGGAGACAATGGCGAAGATAAGGTGTTTGCCCATATCCGGGTTGGTCAGTGGGACACCATGTCTGATAGAGAAGGCATGAATTTGCATGAGTTTGAACTTGGAGGAGGCACAGAACTGCACAAGAGCAATGCATCTTCTGAGAATGTGGTTTTCCTGGAAAGCTAGACTCGATGAGAAGCGATGTACGAAAGATGGGTTGAGGAATGGGCATTGCTTTGACCTGGAGAGCATCAGATCATGTTCCGGAAACAGGAATAAAAACAAAGCTTCGGCTTCCTAAATTCCTACTGTCACTCACAAGTCACAAGTCACAAGTCACAACACCAAAAATGGACCCCACAAAAAACTTGGCATATTGGTTGGGAGGAGAAATTTGTTTAATATATATTCAACTAACTGATGCTAGGTGAAAGAAAGAATGCCTTCTCATCAGGCAATAGACCTGAGCCATGCTGCATAGGCCCATTCGAACTCGTACGTACGATAGTTCAGTCCTGATTTTATTTTTTTGGTTAAAAAAAACTTGCTTTATGGATCTTGGTGACTTCAATTTTGAGGCGTGCAGTCCTGATTCTCCAATCTAAAGTTTCATCGTATCATATACTGTTCAAATTTGGTACTTGTTCTCTACGTATTGATAAACTGCATACCTTTGTATCACTGGAAATGGAAAGAGCTTCAGCTGAACTTAGAGTTCCATAAACTTTCTGTCAAAGTGTATTTTTCACCTTTTGATTTTATTATCTTGGATTTGATTTTTTACTAAGATTACATAACTCTTTTTAAATTAAACTCGATGGGTTAAATTTTGCTGAAGGCTTATATTTTAATATATATATATATATACACGATGCCGCTAAGGCACCAGATCGGGTTCCCTTAAGGAACCCGAAATGACGAAAATTAATAACGCCCGCTAAGACATCAGACGCGTGAGGTCAAAGAGAATTAAATCTCTATCAAACGGTGCATTTTGTAATCAAAATTGATTTTGACTTTTTGTTTATTAATTGGGTTAGCAAACGGTGCATTTGACATCTGTTGATCGACTTTCAAAACGCAACAAATGAATTTCCAAAACTCAGCCAATCGGAAAAGCACTCAGCACACACCAGTAAGCTGAAGAAGCTTGAGACCTAGCAAGCAGCACACACCAACGGAATCGATGAATCCGGGCACCTCCTTCACCACGAAAACGGCAGCGCCACTGCACCAGTTAGGTTGGGCTTCCTCGGCGGCTTCCCGTTTCATGAAAACAGCGGCGCTGCAACAGCAAGGCGAAGCATAGGTGTTTTGTTTATAATTGTAGTTTTGGGTCTTTGTTTATAATTTGTCTTCATTTGGGAGCCACATAGGTGTTTTGTTTTTTATTGGTGAGGGTTTTTATTCCTGCGACATGATTTTGACACTGAAAGGGCAAAGAACGCCTTGACCTGTAATATATATTATGCGTTGAGACAGTGCTTATAGAAAGAACATAAGATAACATGTACTATTTCAGATATTGCACTTTGGCAACTTAGTGTCCCTTAATTATGTTTTTCAACCTTTTTAAATCTAAGTCCTTTGAGAAACAAGTTACCAAGAATCGAGTTGAGCAGCTTAAGCTGCAGAAAAGTTTCCAATTGTCAACACAAGCTTGAGATATAACATCCGAACACACCGTGAAACGTTGATATAAAAGTTTCCCTCATTTTTCTCATGTTGAGAAATTGATTATTATTAATTAAAGTGAATAAAAAGCATAATTCATTAAATCTATATTCTCTATTCTCCCCAAAATTAAGAGTCTCTAACCCATTTTGCTTGCGATTGGTGTCAAATCATAGAATCCCACTTGAGTTTCATAAAGAGTGATTCTTGTTAGTTTGACAATCAATAATGAAGCTAAAATGATCAAACTATCAAATCGTTTTTAATCTCTCAAAACCAGCAAAATATCACAACCCAAAATTAAAAATTGTCGACATACAACAGTTTATTCAAATACAAAAATTGGGTAAATTCCAAAATACATGCTAAAACGACGATACAGATACCACATACATTTTCTATTCCAGTTCCAATAGTTCCTCTGCTCTCTTAGTATTTTAAGAAAGCTAATACTTAGAAAAGTGCATCGCAAAGTTCAGAAACCCTATCTTATGCACATCCAAGACATTTCCTATTATGTGAAATTTTTTATTTTTCTTCCTTCTCTCTACCGACCTTGTTAGCTTCGATAATTAAGGCCTAAGCATCCAGGTTATAACTATGAAGCCAAGGAAGCCTGACTGGTGCAGAGGAAGCATGGGGGGTTGACCTGGAGTCGAGGAAGATGCCATTTCGGGAAGGAGGTGGCTTCGCCTTGCTGTAGCAACACCGCTGTTTTTGTGGAACAGGAAGCCGCCGAGGAAACCCAGCTCGACTGGTGCAGCGGCATCGCCATTTTCGTGGGGAAGGAGGTGCCCAGATTCACCGATTTCGCTGGTGTGTGCTGCTTGCTGGGTGTCAAGCTTCTTCAGCTTGTTGGTGTGTGCTGATTGCTTTCCCGATTTGCTGAGCTTTTATGGGTATGTGCGAAGCTTCCCTCCACTAGTCCAGGGCTATGGCTGGTGCGAAAACTTGAAACAATTATGATGGAAGTCAAAACAATGAGTTTTGATAGAGCCCAAGCAATTTTGACAGAGTTAACACATTTTTTACTACAATTTCAGCCTCCAAGTTTTTTCAAACCTTTACACGCGTTTTCCTTCCGTTTTCCCATTGTCATTTTGGTCTCACTAAGGAACCCGAATTCGGGTGCCTTAGTAGGCCTATATATATATATATATATATATATATATATATATATATATGTATATATGCACTGCATTCTTCCTTTACGTTAGGTCAATAAGAAAACCTGTCGGAAAAGAGATTCATCATGAATAATTATACACATCCACAATCAAGTCATCTCACAAAGAGCTTTTATAAAACCCTGCCATTTATAGTTTGTACTTTGACTGAATGTCTTATTAAGAGCATATTTAATGATAATGTAGATTGAAGTTTATGTAGCATGTAAAATAAAAATATTATTGTTTATGTGGCAAATGTCTATTTAATAGACAATGAATATTCAAAATAGTCTTCAATGAAAACTGTTTGAAATAAACTTAATTGATGATGTATAATTTTTTTTAAAAAAATTAAATTTAATTAAAATTAATCATAATTAAAATAAAACTGCAAAAGATAACGATAAAAAGAAAAAAAAAATTACGAGTCAGCATGTCTAACAAACCTTCTAAAAGTATAAAGTCAACTTAACAGCTTCTATTTCTTTTTTGCCACATCAGTCTAACAGAAATTTTACACATAACTATTAATTTTTTTTTTCTCAAACACTGTCTATTTATAATCCCTAAACACCCCCCTCCAAAAAAAAAAAAAAAAAACCCTACTTTGGACCATTAGTAACCGAGTTGTTGTGCAGATGCGTGATACCAGTTTTAATGGTTCAAGCTCACCATTTATATTTTTTCCATTTTATTAACCATACCTTCTCTTTTCTTTATTTGTCATTTTTTTTTATGGTTTTCTACATTTTCAAATCAAACTAAAAGCTTCATTAGTTATTAAATTTTTCTTTTTTTCACATCTTTCTTGATAATTTTTTTCCTCTAGCGCTTGGTCTCCTCCTCCTCTCCGAGTCTCCACACCCCCACCCATGGTAAAACAGAAAAAGAAGAAGAAAAAAAATCTCCCAGCCCTTGGTCTTCTCCTCTCTTATCCACCTCCACTATGGTGAAAAGGAAAAAAAAAAAAAAAAATCTCAGTTTTAAAAAAATAAATAAAAATTAAGAATTATTTTTTTTTTCGTAAACTAAAAAAAATAATAATGAAAAAATTTAGTTGATGTAAAACTTTTTTGTCCAAATAAATGGATAGGTGGGCTGACTGGTAGTGGAAAGGACAGGCTGGGTGGGATGGGCGGGCTGGCGGGTTAGGCGGGCTGGGCTGGTTGGGTGGGCGGGCATCTGCACAAAAAACCCATTTTTTTATTTTTCCTTCTGAGTTTCATCTCCTTTTGCAACTTATCTCCCAACCGTATCCCTCCAGTTGCTCCAGCATGCAAACTATGGTGCTCTACTTTTCAAATTTCATCAGTTTTCTTCCAAAATAATTCTGTGAATGTAAGTATACTTCTCTTTAACATAGAAAATGAGTATCGTTAAATTTGGATATTGGTTCATATGAAAGTTTAGATATTTTAGTAAAAACATATTATTAGTTTTTTGAAGTTTTAGACTTTTTATTGTTTTTTTTTTTTCCTTGCAAGCTTCTATTTGCAAATAGAGGAAAACAAAAAAAATGGAAGGTAGAAAAGAGGAGGGCATAATAAATGGAAGATGAAAAAATATATTATGGGAAAGCGATGGATATGCATCATTATTTTAAAAATGGTGGACATTAATCATTAATGTTAGTGCCATATGAGCATCTGCACAAAAAACATTATATGCCTATACACAATAGGCTTTCCATATACAAGCAAGAAGCAACTGAGTGCAAGAAACAGAATACTAGCAAGTAACATTATCCTTTAAATCCCTGGTCATCGATCTTCAGAATCACTACTTAAACTTAACTGCTGAAAATGAGCAACATGGCTTTATGCAGGTAGAAATCTGTCCAACAGGCTTCCAATAAGAAAGCCACGACAAAACTGATCATCTTTCACTAATTATTGCGATGTCTTGTGAAGGAAGCGTGCACTACACGTACAAGGAGACTAAGCTCGCTTTGACCTTTGTTCCTCTCCAGCTTTGCAGAAGATGAATGAACAGAGAACATATAAAATGAAGAGGGTAGGAGGAAGAGAAGTTCAATCGAAAAATTCCCAATGGGCTGTGGTCGGTGGAGGATCGAAGGTTTCCCACTTAGTTGTCACAACAACAGGTTTCACTTTTGCATTTGATATCTTCAGCAAATCAAGGGTTTCAACACACTTCTGGACTCTCTTACCCTGCAAAAATCCAATTTTACAATTAGCTACTCGTGGACTGGACTTGATCCCTAAAATAATTGTAGTATATAGAATTAGGACACTAAAACCAGTATGCAATACACACCAATTGAAAATGATTGGTGCGGTATCAGTGGCTACGACTATGAGAAGTGAGATGTTTTTTTTTGGGAGAATCGAGATGTTGAACTGTTAAATGGGTAAAGTGTATTCCTTTTGACACAGTTCACTTGCTTTTGAAACTGCATAAGCATTGCGCTTGCTCATTTGAGGTTTATTTTTTTTAATTAATAGGATTACAATAAAGTAGACTAGAAATTAAAACATAAGAGCAGAAACAGAACAAAATCAATTAAGCAATGTTTCTGATGAATTAATTCTATGGGAAATGATACTGTTTAAATAGCTTCCTTCGTATATTAGACATGGTTAATTCACTCAATCTTGTTGATCAATGTTTAACATATATTTTTTAGCAAGTCAAATATGTATATGATAGGCTTTGCACGGAAAAGGAGACTTTTGCTGCGTCAATTGCAGTTAGTAATTTGAGCATCAAACGTACCTGTAAATTCTTCAGAGCAGAAGCCGCTCCTTCTGCAGGAATGCTATCCAACTTGATTGCTTGTCTCATTAGCATCTCAATTAACGTAGAGATCTGAACCTCGGATACCTTGACACCGTTTGAGATTGATTTTTCAATTGCAGAGACCTATTGAAAAAGGAAGAATAATCATTTTTATGATTATCAAACAATCACACAGCATTAGGCAGCCTTTCCAGTGAAGTGCAACAAAATTAGAGCAGGTACAGTTTTTTTCTATGAAATGAATGACAAAGACTTGCATTTATACATGAGAAGTCCTCAACATACCATGCAAATAAAATGAAACATCTATAAATTTCAAAAAAATAATATTGAATTATCTATATACAGGAAAAAGAAGAAAGTAATATTACTCCAAATTATGCTGAAATGTATACATTATTAGGACCATATAAGTATTCGTGGAATAAAAAAAAATAAAAATAAAAAAACCATAAATAGTCACGATTCAGATGGATAGCTCTCCTTACATTGCAATTATATCTGTAGATTTTGAAATATCCAATTTTTATGTATATTTTTCCTTTTCTACCTAGTAATTTCCTAGTTACCAAAGAAAAAAAAAAAAAAAAGCTAGTAATTTCCTTGACACCAGCAATCCAATAAGTAAAAACCTAATAGTCAATAATATTTTTAGAAAAAGTAGTAATAAATTTACAGTACTATCTCACAGTCGCAATGTAGTCGATGATATATTCAACAAAAAGAAAATGTAGTCGGTCATATATTATCACCCCCCAAAAAGTAATAGTCGGCCTTATCGTCTTATGTAAGCACTGGGCCATACGGACTTCGCCAATACCAGGTAATCAGGAAGAGAGGGATCACCGGATTCACTACTTTTTCAACTTCGTCACCGAAGGAAAATAATAATAATAATAATAAATAGAAAACTCCTTCGCCTAAAAAAATTAGATTGTCTCACAACTATTTATTTCATTAAATTTTTGACAAGCAAACAAAATAATTAATATATTTTAAAATAATTAAATTAGTTTTTTAATATAATATTTTATCTATTTTTTCAATTGTTAAAATTTAAATGGAAAATTTTTATAAAGATATGTGCACCTAGATTTTTATTTTTTTTTCCTTCGCCTCACTGTCTGTACTACGGTCTCTCTTTTCTTTTAATTGATAGTCTTTTTTACAGATTCACTATATAATATAATGTTCACATTGATGTCACAAAAAAAGAGAAATAGAAAAAAAAGTGGATTGCAGCCATCTGTGCGATCATGATCCAAAAACTGTATTTACCCCCGAAAACGAGAGAGAAAAAAAGAAAAAAAAAAAAAAGAAAACCTAAAAGCTCAACCAATTACTTTACAAATCTAACGGCTGACACCGTCGCAAAATAATAACACGCATCGATACCGTACGTTTTATAGACTTAAAAAGTGAAGTGAGGTGGGTGTTCGTTTACCTGCTCCGCCAGCTTATCGATTTCCATGGAGACGTCCGAGATGGTGCGCTGTGAACTCTGGATTTTGGCATTCCTTCGCATCTCGATGAATCTCCTCTCGATGCTACATGGGTCCTCGATCAGATTGACTTTCGATCGGTCTTTAACCCCGCACATGTCCAAATACTCTCCATCTTCTCTCTCTTTTCCTCTGAATATTAGCTTTTGCTCTCCAGGCTGTAGACCACTCTCCGCCGTCAGAAGCTTCTTCACCTCCCCTGTCGGTCGGTCAGCTTTTCTACTCAGACTCAGTCTTTCAACATATATGATTGTAATTTATATCCATCTTAATTTACATTAATTGGGGCTTTTCGTCATTTTTATTTTAAATTTTAATTTATAAAATCATATTCCCTCCAAAAACAGTTGACATCTTATAATTTTGACCAATTAAGCAAATTCATTGTTCTGTTTTGGTTTCCAAGAAAGTCTTAAGGAAAAATAGGTGTCAGAACTCAGAACTATCACAATAAAAAAAACTATAAAAGTTACAATGGAACTTACAAACACATAAAAACAAAAAACAAAAAGGAAAAAGGAAAATTATAATAATAAGAAGGAAAAGAAAGCGCAAATGACTGCAAATTCTGATAATAGATATTGAGCCAGTGCCAATTTTTTATAAAACAAAATGCTTATCGCCGCGTAGCCAAACAGAAAACAGAGCACGGCGTGTTAGAGACGTGGAATGCAAAAAGATAGATCCAGCAATATTACCGAAGGTGGCTCGAGAGTTGACCGAGATCTCGTACCGGAGCACACCGAAAGAGATTCGAAGCCACAAGTTCGGAGACGAAATTTCGGGACTATTGTCGATTCTTTTCTGCACCAACATACCTCCAGGTCTCATTTCCCACTCAATCTCCTCGTCCCTCGACGACGACGACGACGTTGTCGTTTTGGAGTTCTCGCTGATCATTCTACCATACACATTGGACCTCTTGTTCATCATTGTTTTCCCAAGCCTATATTAAATAACTAATTTTCCCGGCAAATGTCTCAATGCATGTTTCTGAATGTCTTCGTTACTTAATTGAATCGGAAACCTTTTCTCGGGAAAACGAGGTAAATATTCTAGGTCATGTAAACCAGTCGGCTAATTTTCTGCCGACACAAACAGGTCTAGCGCGGAATTTATACTGCGTCGGAGTTGGTTTGCTCTCAACAGTAAATTTGACGATGTTACCACCAATGAGAAGCAGCCACGTGTTGGTTTCGTCATATTATATACAGAGACAGCTAAGCAGAGAAAGATTGCCGACAATCTAAGGAAGCATCCAAGGTGAAAGTATTATAAAATTGAATGATTTATAATTAATCGTATACAACCTAAAAAACAAATCAGTGTTTATATCAATTTATTTAATTCAAATTTATTAAATTTTTAATACTAAATATTTAATATGTGTATTTACATATTTAATTAATTTAATAAAATGTTATATTTATTTTGATAAAATAGTATGTTATCTATATTTTTTAAAATTTTATACAACCACCTAACTTATATATTATTTTTATTATATTTGGCATTTAATTAAATATATATATTTATAATAATATATATATCTTTTATGNATCACCCGCCGGATGCAGCTCCAGTTCTGTCTTCCGAACTCGCGGCCGAGTCTTCAAAAATCACCGGGGTAGATTGACGAAGGGTCTTCACTGGTTCTCCTGTGCATCCACCAGATCAACTGCCTAAAGTCTCGGCTTTTACCCTCTTCTCTCTCTCTTTGAATGTCTAGCCCTAATTTGTTCAAATGGGGGAGAATTGATCGAGCTGGAGGAGGTTATGCGAAGAGATCCAGAGCTGTTCCATGCGTGCTGCGTTTTAAGCTTTAAGCATCGTAGTTTATGTTATGCTTTATTTCCTTTTATTTTCATTTAATCAAACGGCACCGTTTCCTTTAGTAAATAGGTTAATTCTGCTTTTGCTTTATAGTGGACACGTGTCCTTCATTTAAGGGCTAAAATTGAACAGTACAAAAGGTGAGCTTCTTCTTCAAGCTCGGGCAGATTGTTTTACGCCACTGTTGCTGTAATTGAAGCTTGTTTTTGCTTCTGTTAATCAATGAAATCTCCATTTTAAGTTTTAAAATTAGTTTCGGTTTTATTTATATTGGACTTCCTACGTCAACTATAGATCACTTAATTATGAAAAATAAGATTTTCATTCAATATTTTTTTTAATTTTTATAGTTAAATTGATAAAATATTTAATAAACAAGTATATCCTGAAATTTCATTAAAAAAATTTCATTTCTTTTAAATTTTTATCTATATCGATATATGGAAATATGTCAATATTTTCGTATTTTTTACCTTTGATATTTCCGTCGATACTGATATTTTCATCATTAGGTGACACATATATTTGAACAACAAATATTATTATATTATACCCTCCAACTTTTGGACTTTAGAAATAATTCAGTTCAATTATAATAATACCCTTATGTTTAATGAATTTTACAGATATACCTCACATTTTAAATTAGAATTGTATTGATCCTTTAAATTTTATTTTTGCTTAAACTTCACCCCTTTATTGCATTATTTTTTAAAATGTTTACATGTAACTAATTTAAATGAACTGAAATGTTCAGAATATTAAATGATATTCCTATTCAATTGGTATTTATATTAATTTATCTGAAAATGTGAAAATTACAATTATAAGAAATTATGTAATAGCTGCAAGAAAATAAAATCTGAATGCAGATTTAAGCAATTTGTAAAAATACAGAGGCATATTAGGTAATATTCACAAAACAAAGGGATTACTAGAGTAATTTTGTCATAATCAAGATAAGGAGTACCAAGTCGCAACACAAAATATGAACACAGTTTGCCTCAAGTTGCATATAAATTTAATAAGCTGTGTTGGTGGCCTGCTGTAGTCAGTCCAAAACAAAACCTATTAAATATTGCATTTTAGTGTTCGCCATATAGTCTTGATGCAAATATATATATATATATATATATATATATATATATAAAGATAATTGAACTTATCGAATATATTTATCAAAGCAAATGTAAAAAGATGATTCAACTTGCTTATCGTCTCTTCAACCAGTTCATGCAACTTATTGAATATATCAACTCAACGACATTGTTAGCAGAAAAGGAAAAAAAAATTAAATCAAACTAAGTAAAAAAATGAAAAGAGAAGAAAAGAAAAGAAAATAACTTTACACATATGTATGTCTATACAATGGCACAATTGATAGGACATGTAAAAAATCCACACAAAAAAAAAAGGGATAGGACATGTACAGATACAAAAGTTATATTTGTAAAATTAACTAAGTACAAGTTTTTAATTAAAATGTATCAAAAGTCAACAAGTTTTAACTTGTCAAATTGCATATAAATCGTATAATCGGTCCGTGGCCCTGCTCTACTCAATGTCCAAATCTAACTTCTTTTTCGCTGAGAACAAATCAAACCTTTTAATATTGCTTTTTAGCGTGCGATTCATAGACAATACTTATCAAATTAAGTAGTTCCACTTGTGTTTAACAAAAATGAAAATACACATATAGTTCGACTTGTCTACTTAATATATCACCTCAAAAAAAACAAATCTTGCGGGTCGTTTCTGAACCAGCATTTGTTGAATGTGTAAAATGAAATTGTTTACATACTATATAGGAAGAGAGCAAAGTCTATATATGCTGAATATTGCTAATGATAANGGGGGGGGGAGAATCGCCAACATTTGACATATATAATTTGGTTTTTGTCCATGCAAAAATTAAATGTCAAAATTGTTTCACCATCGAAAACCTATGGCTCTGCAAAACAAGAGACGAACGCTGTTAGGATTCTTTGATGTGTTGTTATGGTACTGACCAAAACCCCTTTAATCCTCAAGTCAGAATGGGAATTAGAACTTTCAATGAAAAACATAAAATGTTAATTGTGAAAAATGTGTTATGAATTGAATACCTGAGGCCTTTTTAATAGGCTTTGAAAATAGAATTTTAATTGGGATAAAAAAGATTAAGAGATAAGATTAAAACTTTGCAGGTTAATCAGAGTCTTAATCAATTTGTCAATAAACACAACTTTCAAAATTAAAATTCTGAAATTAAACTCAGTAGCTTGTGTGATATCTAGGAGCTTTTGTCACTCAGAGATCAATCAAAGTTCTGATCTTTTGGTGTATGTATTTTTTCAGTATAATATAACTAGAGCTACTAGATGTTAGTTGAATAATCATTTTTTTTTTAAGTTTTAAGCTAATGGAAAGTGAACTTTCATTGTTATTGTAAGTATTTTTTTTAATATTCTCTCGTACATGTAAGACTGACTTCTTTTAAATTCATTTAGATCTTTAATTATATATGATTTTAATATTTTTTAGTAGATTTATTGAGTTTGGAATTCAGGACTTTAAAACTTTAAACTCTGTTACCAAGTTGAATAACTACTTGTTCTAAAAACTTAAATGATGTGAGAATCGAATATTCTTTAACACCTATTTCTTGGGATATTTGATTTCCCCCAAATTCGCGCACAGGGTGGTCGATTACTTGGAACAAGAACCGGTTTATTCTTACATTGAATTTCTCAAGAAGATGGACTTTCATTTTATTAAGCATTTTTTTTGACAATGTTTAATTTTTCTTTTATTGAGTGCTCTTCTCACGTCTTGCAATGAACTAGTCCAATTTAGATTATAGGACCACAAGAAGATCATTAGGTGATCTACTTCGACCTGGACGTCCGATCCTTTAATATTAACGATGGACTTTTTTCATTATTAGTTAAATTAATGCTTGAATATATATTTAAAAAAAAAAAGAGAAAAAAATCATATAAACAACCCTTATAATTTGAATTGTTCAGAAAAATAAAAATGAAAAATAAAAACCTTGTAATTCTAAAAACCATTAATAATAATTATTGACTGATCGTAGGTAGTTAATGTGTTGTCACTATGCCAAAAACTCTAAACGGCGACGCAAAATTAGCGTCGCTAGTTGTAAATGGCGACGTAAATGCTTGTGTCTCGGATAGGGGTGTCGCAAAAAGTGAAAAATATTCGCGACGGACAATATGTGTCGCTAAATAAGAAGATTTTTGGCGACACAGAGCATCGATGTTAATGAAATACATAGGCGACGTGGGCGTCGCATTTTCGCCACCAAAACGGCTACAAGGGCGTCGCAGTTGTCCACAAAAATGGCAATGCTAGCATTGCAGTTGTGCACCGAAATGGCGATGCTAGCGTCGCAGTTGGGCACCTAAATGGAGATGCTAGCGTTGCCTTTTCTTCACTAAAATGTGACTCCTGCGTCGCTAATTTTCCACCCAAATAGCGACGCCTGCGTCGTAGTATTTCTTATTTTTTATTTTTACTCACGACAGCAATTGACCATTTGTCGCAAAAATTATTCGTTGATGATACCATTTTTTGGCGACGAAATTCGTCACTAATTATTTAGACAATTTTTTTAAAATCGCAGCAAATCCCTATTTAAAACGTCGCTGGATAAATCAAATTTATTTGTATTGACTAATTAAACAATTTTTTAAATCTAATTTGAATATTTTATAAAAGAAATTTAAATGTATAAATAGAAATAATTAAAATTAAACAAATTTAAATTTAATTATCTATTATAGAATGATGAATGACTCAAATTATATACACCATTATGAAATGAACTACATATATGCATGTTACATACTATGTTAGACAAAATTATCTTATGAGATCGTTTCAAACGTTTATTGTTATTTCTAGTACTGCTTTATTATTTTATACATTAATTCATGAAGCCGCAGCTTCCCAAAAGTGACTAATATACTAAAATAATTGAAAGAGTGATAATTGAACCAAAAAATAAAGTAAAATTGAAAGAGTAATAAACAATAGAGGGTTTCTAGCAATTCAAACTTTATCCGCATGAATCACACCAATCCAATAAATTTACAGCAAAATTTTTCGAAATTGATAACATATTCACCATCCACTTGACTGACTTTTTTTTAAAGCTTATAATAAGGTTAGTTCCTTTATTTGACTCTCTGCAGTTCTCTCTAATTCAGAAGATAAGAAACTAATGGACAATATTGCCGCATTCAATGTTTAGCTTACAACTAGAAAAATAATATAACAAATGATATAAGAAAAAGCAAATATTTTCAAATAATGCAAACAACAAAATTACATATGTACAAATAATGCAAACAACATAATTACAAGCAGTTAAATATTTCCATAAGTACAATAATTAAATGTGCCATTGCTTTTGTCATCTAAAAGCATGTATATATAAGCGGAAATATAAATTATATCTTACTATAATATGAATGGGAGCACGGCAGCTGTCCATTCTGCTCTAAAATGGTCGACATATTGCTGGGTCCAAGCACTATCTTGGAACTGCACATACATACCAAATTAACAAGTAGTTAAAATAAGTATTAACTAATAATATTAATTCTTACTGAGTGTAACTATGTATTAATTATTACCGTGTCCGCTAAATTTTCTCGAGCAACATTATTTACTATGATGTCCCTCATAATCATCATCACATTATATTCGCATTCGGTATTTTCTGGTTGTTTTATTGTCTATACAAAAGTGATACAAAAAAATTAGTTAATCATTATATTAAATAGCTAAGTAATTTTTTGTTCCACATACAATATTAATATGTATTTACAATTATGAATAAATATTTATGTGTAAAAATCTATTTATTTATGTATACAAATCTTATTTATGTACATTTGTTTTAGGCCATCTAAGTTTTTCATACTGAATTTTTTTTTGGCCATCGGATGTACAATTCCAAGACAAGTATGCCTTATATATACAATATGCATACATTATATATATCACCAGAAATAAAATCAGCAATTAATTATTAAATTTAATTAATAATCATCCACATATAAAGTTAATTATGCAGACTTACCTATCCAACAAACCCCTAAAGTCGGCCATTCTTTGACGGTTGTTCTTCGGAAACGCATCATGAAACCATGCGACTGCTAAGTAAGGGTCAACAACACCCAACATCCAATGGTCTCTACAAAAGGATTAATTACAAATGTTTTAATAAAACTCAAATAATCCATTGTAGTATTAAACAACTTATATTACCTTGACCAGTACGGAAAAAACCATAGTTGACCTCTTTCTGCATCTCTCCATCGCATCAAAATTTTAAGTTCTCGCTCATCAGGATTTCTCATTTCTACATTGGCTAGATCATCAGGGAGCATAAAACAATATTTCTTTAGTTGTTCACCCATCAGTCAGGAATGTAAATGCCTAAGCAGTGAATTATCATTTACATAATTAGTTGTATGTGACAAATCGATAGCAATAAAATATTTAGCAATTAATGCAATAAAGTTGGAATTATGTACCTTATGTAGAACAAAATGCAAGAGTGTTGCAATTCCAGCATGTAACAAAAATCTTGGATATCTTTCTTCGAAATTGATATCAACACTTTATGGCCCACAACTATCGGTGGTAAGGAGGCCATCCATATGTGATACATGTCGAAAGGGTCGAGCCGCCTTAACAACTCTATAAGTGCAGGGCTAAGATTTTATGAGCGGGCAACGTCAAATTCATCAGCTGCAACAACATCTACCGGCTCGGCCTCTACTGGTGTAGGCCTTTGGGACCAATGTGAGCCACTTGATCTTGCAGCAACCACCTGTTTGCCCTTTGATGTTCTCCTTTTCCCATAATCCTAAAACCAAAATAAAAAAATATCTTAGTATCACAAATTAGCTAACATATATATGTGAACATAAAAAGTCAGTTTTCAATATATAATGTTATATACCGCATCGGATGGCAGAATAACAAGATGACGGGGCCACGCCACGAATGATCCTTCTGCCTCTTTAACATATAGCACACCGAAAGAGGGTAGTAAGATCAATTGATTCGTTCATTGAGACTCTAACGTTGTACGGTCCTAACTCTATACCATGACAAACTGAACTATCGGTTGTCAAAGTCCCGGTTGCCACAACGTTATCTCGTGTCCCTTCTGCAAGCTCACATACAATGTCCTGCATTTCAACGTCATGTTGGAAAGCGTCAGTGGGTTATAACAATCACTATTAAGAATATATTGTAAGAATTTAATAATGGTACACGTATCTCATGCTGTACAAATGTAGGATCACTAGGTGGAACAACTGATGGAGGAGGAACAGGCTGAGTGCCCAAATCAGCGACATCATTGTGCTGAGCATTGGTCGAATGATCTGCTGCATGACATGATCCATGTGCGGGTGACTACGGTGGTATGTCAAGCTCACATCCAGCAGCGAGATCACATACGTCGTCCACTGCCCCTTTCTTGCGGACAACGTCGAACAGACTACTCAAAACCTGCTCCAATTTCTCTATCCTTGCATTCTGCCTTTGGATATTTGCATCTACATCAGGTTCCTTCTTATTCTTTTGTGTGCTTCGCCACGGTATTTTGAAAAAATTCTTGACCGTGTACCCTTGTCCCTTTCCTCGAAGCCGACCAGGATACTCCTCAGACCTGAGGGCTTGTGTAAGCACATCATTTGGATGAGAGGCATCAAGAATGCCTTGAGTGACATTCTGCTTTAAAGCATGCTACAAAAAACAAATATGCATGAAAAAATATTAATATGGTTAACTATGCATAATTAATATAAATTATATGACCACTAATTTTGGTAATTATATAACTCACAATGTTTTCAACAATTGACTCAACCTCCGGATTGTCTACCCATCCATCTTTCTTCGTTCATGCGCGGATCCATAGCTCTTCGTGCTCGATCGGTTCGGTGGTGCCTCTCTCAGCTTGCTGCAAATTTATACATGCATTAAACATATGGAAATAGTAAATATTCGATAATTAAATTAAACTTAATCTTAATGTGTGTGCATGTATACATATTTATATATATTACGTACCAACTCCACCTCTAACCGCGGATATCCCTAACAGCCAAGTCGATGGGAATATCTGTTGCCTTGGCTTATTTCCTTTCGATCCGCACTTAACTTCTGTAATTAATGTTGACATCATATATTTTAAGATGAATTAATTCTATGTTCTATTAAGTGTTTGACACATGCATACATAATTAAATTCTATACCAATTTGGATATTATTTTTACCTTGAAGTCTACAACAAGCTTGTGGCTGAGAAATAAATCACAGTCTTCTTGTTTGATGAAAGTATACTTGTCAGTGGGTGGGTACTTGAACAGCTTGGGGTCTTTCAAGTATGGGATCACATACATTTCAAACAGCTTGTGCTTAAACCTCATCCACTTTCCAGCACAACTTTTAAGAGTCTGGTCATTTTGAGAGTCATCCTTCTTTGAATAACCCTATAACAACATCAATGTAGCATTTAGTAAATAACTCTATAATGTAATTCGGGTTTAGGGTTATATATGCCATGGAATATTACCTTTAATGCTTCCCATAGGTTATCTTTCAATGCTGGAAACACATTGTTCCAGCTTTTAGCTCTAATCGGTACTGTGGAACAAGTGATTGAGCCCTCCATTTGGTACATCTTTCCACCTTTAATAGGGGCACCGACATCTTCATTGTCATTCAGCCTTTGATATCTACCAATAGGGTTCCCAATTGCGTCTAACCTTCGTTGGTACTCACTACAAAACTCTATTGCTTCTTCAGCAACATAACTCTTAGCGATGCAACCTTCTGGACGATTTTTGTTGCGAACATAACTTTTCAATATCTTCATGTACCTCTCGAAAGGGTACATCCATTTGAAATGCATTGGTCCGCACAATCAAACTTCTTGTACAAGGTGCACAGTTAAATGAACCATTACATTGAAAAAAGATGGTGGGAAGAACTTTTCCAGCATGCACAATGTCCTCAAAAGATCACTATGTATGGCATCAAGGGATGCAATCTCGATTGATTTTTTACATATTGAATTAAAGAAAAAAAAATCTAGCAATTGCAGCTAGCACGTTTATAGGAAGCACCAGCCGTATTGCAAGAGGCAATAGTTGCTGCATCAACGTGTGATTATCATGGGACTTCATCCCTATTAACTTCAAGTCATCCATTCTCACAATATTACAAAAATTTGATAAATAACCATTAGGAATTTTTAGCTCTGCCAAACAATGACAAAATATATGTTTCTCTTGTTTGTATAACGTATAACATGCAGGAGGCCAAAAAGTTCGTGCTCCATGTACCAACGGGGCCAATTAAAGCCGCAGGCCCATATCCACTAAATCCAGCCTCGCATTTATTCCATCTTTCGTCTTACCTGAAATATTAAGCAATGTACCTATTATACTTTCACAAACATTTTTCTCAATATGCATCACATCCAAGTTGTGGCGTATATGGAGATATTTCCAGTACTGTAAGTCAAAAAATATTGACTTCTTTTTCCAACAGTGTTCAACGTCATCTCTGCATAAATTTTTACCTCTACCTGTGTCATCAAAAGTACAAGCATTAAGCTTTTCCAAAATTTCCTCTCCAGTCAATGGTATCGGAGGCTTTCCAAATTCTTGAAACCTATTGAAAGCCTTTTTTTGCTTTCTGTATGAATGATTATGAGGTAGGAATCTTCTATGCCCAACAAAACTCATTTTCCTACCATTTTGCAAGCGAATAGCAAAAATGTTCTCACTGCAAATTGGACATGCATGGTATCCCTTCGCTGTATGACCGGCTAAGTTGCCATAAGTGGGAAAATCATTTTTCGTCCATAGCAGCACTGCCCGTAAAGTGAATTCCTCTATACGATAAGCATCAAAAGCTTCAATGCCCTCGTCCCACAACAATTTCAATTCTTCAATTAAAGGCTCCAAGTATACATCGATACGATTGCCAGGCTGTTTAGGTCCAGATATTAGAAGAGTCAACATCATGAATTTTCGCTTCATGCACAACCAAGGAGGAAGATTATACGCGACACTGATCACAGGCCAAACACTGTAGACACTACTCTGTTAACTGTGCAGGTTCATTCCATCAGCTGCAATACCAAGTCTAAAGTTTCTATCTTCTGCTGCGAAGTCTGGCCAATAACGGTCTACCAATTTCCAAGCTGGAGAATCCACTGGGTGCTGCATTTTGCCTCTTACAGTGTTTCTCTCATTTGCATGCCACTACAAATTTTTAGCTGTTGAAACACTGTGGAACATTCTTTTAAAACGTGAAACTAGTGGAAATTACCATAAAACCTTCGATGGAATTTTTGTAATTGTGTTATCTTCTCCAATTTTCCATCTGGATGACCCACATTTAGGACATAGCATTAGATCCGCAAACCGTTTTCTAAACAAAATACAATTTTCTGGGCATGCATGTATCTTCTCGTACTTCATTCCCAAAGTAGTTAGGGTCTTTTTAACATAGTAAATAGAAGTTGGCAAAACATTATTGCATGGCAACATTTCAGATAACATCTTCAGTAGTGCATCAAAGCTCTTGTCAGAATGCCCATATCTACCCTTCAAGTTATATAATTTGACAACAGCCGATAACTTGGTAAATTTTGTGCATCCTGGAAACAAAGGTTTCTTTGCCTCTTCCAACATATTATCAAAGGAATCACGAATCATTTCAATGTTGTGGTACGCCACATCTTCTTCGCTATCGCTGTCATCTTCATCGAACTCTAAATCTTGATTAACAAACTGTGAAGATGCCTAGCCACCATCTTACTCATACGATTCACCGTGCCAAACCCATTGCCTGTAATTGCTATCGAATTCGTTCCAATATATGTGACCTTTTATGTCCTTTATAGAATGCAATGTCATATTGCCACATTTCATGCAAGGACACCGAACGGCATTATGATCACTTACATTTTTCGCCGCGAACTCTAAAATTTCATCCACACCTTTGGCAAAATGTGTGGATCGTCTATCTGAATATATCCATAACTTATCCATTTTACAAAATATTATTTGAGTAACTAATGCAATAATCTTCGTATTGCATCAACATATGAAAGTAACCAAAAAACAAACTTTATAAATTACAAAACAAAAACATAAGTATGCAGGAATATTGCGTATTAAATGTATAAATACCGCGTAATTCGAGTTTACGTGTAAACTTACTTGCAACGTGCAACTTTGGTTGAGTTTGTGTTCAGCTTCGTATGATGATTCTGCGCATGGAAAAAATGATAGATCGAGAAACTAAAACTCAATTAATAACGTAAAATATAAAAATATAATTTATTGCAACCATAAAGAGGTGGATGGACATTAAATGAAGCATATTCATTACAAGTTGGTGGATAAATCGTTGACCATGAAATTTGAATTTAAGGAGACTTTTGCAAATTGGATAGGCGACGCAAACGTCACGAATGTAACTGAATTATTTTTTACATATATAAATTAAAGTTTAAATGTTTCAATAATGAACATTAATTGTTTTTATTGAATTAATTAAGCTTGTTTATTGAAATAATGTTATATAAAATGTTTAATGAACACGGAAACATTTAAATTTATTTGATTGTTTATATATTGATTACTTTTTAAAAGTAATATCTTAAGTATTATTTATTATTGTCTTTTCTATATATTTTTGGTGAATAAATTAAGGCTCTTTGATATATATATATATATATAGCTAAAAGATATATACATATATATATATATATGGAATATACATATATATTATATATACAAAACAATATCCGACGAAATATATGAAATATTTTTATTGATATTACACAAACATGTTTACATATATAAATTATCCATATATATGCATCTCGAGCATATCATCATCAGGTTTACATTAAAATCTTCAGATCTCGATTGACAAATGCAAATGACCGAGGGAGCAGAAGAATAAATTCGAGCCTTGTCCAAGTATTAATTGATTGCCGTTCTTTGACACCGGACAAGGAATCCTCCTGTAATAACAATGAAACATTTGATCTTTAGAGATAGGTGAACTACCCAAAAAATATACGACAATTTGAAGTGGGTCGAACACATCAAAGAGAGTAAAGATCATAAATATTTCATCATTTCCATATATTTTGAAATAATATCAGCTAAGAGATTATGAAACCAAGAAGAATTTCAATACATGCATAGTTGCTTTTTTTTTTTTTTTGGATGGTCGAAGAATATTTCATTCTTTCCTTTTATTTTGCAATAATTTCAGTTGAATAATTGGGCATAACAACTGAAATTATTTCAAAATATAGGTCAAGAAAGATATATATATATATATGTAAAAGAGAGAAACAAATCATGAAATGTGGATTGTTAACGTGAGGATGTGCCTATTTATAGATAGATAATGGTAGGTGCAAATTAAATGTTAGTAGGTTGGAATTTAATTCTGTTTTCGGCAACGGTAGAGTCGCTATTTTGAAGTTACTGGCGACGCTAGCATCTCCATTTTGAAGTTATTGGCGATGCCAGCGTCGCCAGTAACGGATATTGTTGAATTTTTTTTAGAATAATATTTTTTTTACAATAATAGATGAGTTGATTACAAGTACTTCAATATGTTATAGATAAACTGATCGATAAATTAGCAAACATAAGTTTTTCAACCACAATATAAATTAACTATTTTATTAAATATTGTAATTTAGTTTTGCAATCCAGCTTCGACCCCCATCTAAAGAAACCAAAATGAAACCTTTGATATGTATGAAGGTGAAATACCTGAGGCGTATGGATCGACGATTTGTAGTTGGTCGAACATATAAAAGAGAGCAATGATAAATAATATTTTAACATGTCCTTCTATTTTGAAATAGTTTCAACTAAATCGAAGACAAAAAAATGTAAGAATATTTATGCATATGTATTTGTGATTTTTTTTCTTTTCTGATGAATGTTTCTTTTACAATAATAGATGATTCTCTTTCAAAATAGAGGTACGTATTTATAGATAGAGAGTGGTAGGTGTGAATTGATTATTTTGGTATTGTGAAATAATTGTGGTAGGTGTGAATTAATTTTTAGTGTGATATGAATTAAATACCGAAGCATATGCATGTTAGTCCAAATACTTTTTAATATCATTCTTTTATAAGAGAACACGCGCCGCTGGTGTCGCCACATTTAAATCAAATTGGGTTTTGAGAAACGAAGAGAAACGGCGACACTAGTGTCGCCATTGTTTTAACGCTCAACTAAATCCCCACATATGAAATATATGTGTCGCAGAATGTATTTGACGCGCAACTTTTTCGCGACACTTGTCCAATGGATGTCGCTGAATGTGATTGCCGTGTAGATTTTCCGCGACACTTTATGAATGCTAGTCACAAATGTTTTTGGTGCGCAGATTTTTCGCGACACTTGCCGAATGCGTGTCGCTGAATATGCTTGGCGCCAAATTTTTTGCGACGTTTATCAATCCCGTGTCGCGAAAGATAATTTCTCGCACATTTTAGCGACGTTTTTGCGTCGCTATTTTGTTTAAATAAAGACGATGCACTATGTTTGTGTCGCCGTTAGTTTTTTGCGACACAATTTTTTTGGTTCATCGGGCATTTGATGTCGCCTATTAAAGTTTTTAGGGAAGTGTGTAGTTACCGGACTTTAAAATATATATTTCTTCTTTAACAACCAACAGCCACGGGCCACCAAACCCAGAAACCCTCCGATATACCATCAGAGCCCTTTCAGTAATTTAACATCCAAATTGAGTGTGCAGAGTTTCCCAAAGAAAGGAAATAATAGTAATTTAATTTTTGGACTAAACTAATAAATAAAATAATATTAACAATGCATAGGAGATGCTCTAACCATGTTTAATTACCGGAACACCCAAAAACGGATTTTGATTGTGTATAAACTTTATGTACCCTGACATTTTGTTTTGAAGTAAATTAATATAGTAGTAATTTCCTAGACATGTTTGCAACTAATTGCTTTTTTCTTTTTTGTTTGGTGAATTGTGTTTGCTAATTGTAACTGACCCAGAAAATGTTCAGTATCTAGCTACCTAAGCAATCTAGATGGGCAAGAAGCAGCACTTGGATTGCATTTCTTTTATCTTGTTAATTGAATATTCTTTGCTAATCGATTATTCTTCTTTTATTTTGCATGTCTGCATTTTCTTTTTAACATTTACCTTTTTTATTATTATTATTTTAAATTTGGGATCCTCTAGAGCTTGCTGACAGCTGTACGTAGTATATATAATATTAATATTAATATTATAACAGACACACTGTGTTGTGTTATGCAAATGTCAGATAATCATACGGAAGGGAATAATTAGTATTGCTCTACTCCAATAATTCAACTAATTGGAACTACTTGGGATTGTATTGATTTTAAAATGTACCAACTTAACCCAGTTAATTAATTAATTTCCAGCTTTGTTCCACTATTAGAAATATACATAGGTCCGTGGACGGAGTACTACTTTTGAAATAGAGGATTAGATGTTAGAAGATACAAATCCACCTTATAGATTAAGTAAATTTAATGGCTAAATAGTTATGGTATGCTATTATGAGCTATTAGTAACATGTGTATTATAAAGCTTATCCAACTTTATCTAGATATGGATGGAATTGTCAAAGCTTATCTAGATAAGGATAAGCATGGAACTTATGGATAAGACTTTGAATTCAATTTGTACAAGTAACCTAGATATTTATGTGGAAAATTATAGAAACTTAATCTCCACGGTAGGATTGAAGCGTTTATAGCCGTATGATTGTTTTGTAATTGCTTATAAATATATAGGGATTGTTGAGATAAAAAAAAATAAAAATAAAAATAAAAAAGGAAAGAGTGCAATTGCTCATTGTGAGAAAAAGTTAAGTGTTGCAACACTTTGTTTTTATTGTGAGAAGGAAAAACTATTGTAATAGTTTCGTGTGTGAGATTGTTCTTGTATCAAATTTTAGTATCAATATATATTTAGTGATTCAATTTTTATTTTGTGAGTCCATCAAGCTTCCAACAAGTGGTATCAGAGCGGATGTTTGTTTGTACGTGAAACAGTGAAGAGATGGCCAACCTAATTCAACCCCAAGTGCCAAAATTGACAAAGACAAATTATGGAAAATGGAGCATCCAAATGAAGGTTATGCTTGGTTCTCATGATCTGTGGGATATTGTAGAAGATGGATACGCCAAACATGCAAACGCGGCTGTCGAAGTAGCTCTATCAGATGCTGAAAAAAAAAAACATTGAAAGAAAATCGAAAAAGAGACAAGAAGGCTTTGTTTTTAATTTGGAAAAATTTTATAAACACCTCCTAACTTTTGGTCCTAATTCAAATACGACGTTCAGGTTTCTGACAACTCAAAAACACCCTTTATTTTTAGCAGACATCTAAACTTTTGTTTCTCTTTCCTGTGGCAGGTAAAATGACTAAAATGCCCTTTATAATAAAATTTTAATATTTTTTTATTTCCTCTCTCTTTCTCTTTCCTCCCTCTCTCCTTTCTCTTCTCTCTCTCACACGCTCATTCCTCTCTCTCTCTCTCCTTTAATTTTTTTCTTTCTATCTCTCTCTCTCTCCTCTGTTTCTCTCATCTTTTTTTTTTCCTTTCCCCTTTCATTCTCTTTCTTTTCCTTGTTTAATTTCTATTAACACATGAAAAGAAACATACTAGAAAAAGAAAAATAGAGGAAAAACCGGTGGTGGAGCAAAGAAAGAGAAGAGAAAAAAAAGTAGAAAGAAAAAAAAGAGAGAGGAAAGAGAGAGAGAGAGAGATAGAAAGTGAGAAAGAAGTATTTTAAAAAATAAATATTAGATTTATTAGTGTATGTATTTTGATGCATTTAGGTCGGATAGTTGAATTTGGAAAAAAATTGGCATGGAAGCAAGTGAAAATGCTTGAGGAGAGAAGAAGAAAATCTGGCAAAAAACAAACTAGAAAAAAAAGAAAAAAAAAAAAGCTAGAGAAGGAGAGAAAGTGGAGAAAGGAGAGAGAAAAAAAAAAGCAANTTAAGTTGGAATTATACTAAACTATAAGGGGTGTTTATAAAATTTTCCCTCAATTTTCAAGGTGTTAACGAATCAACTTTTGAAAAAATCTCAGATGCAAAGACGTTGAAGGAAGCATGGGAGATCTTGCAGAAATCTCTCCAAGGAGTCGAAAAGGCTAAAAAGGTATGTCTCCAATAACTAAGAGCTGAGTTCGAGATGCTGAAAATGCAAAGCTCGGAAAATATCAATGACTACGTCACTTGTTTGAAAACAGTGGCTAACGAGATGAAAAGAAATGGTGAAACTCTAGATGATGTCTGAGTAATGGAAAAGCTTTTGCGTTCATTAAAATGCAAATTTGATTGTGTTGTCACTGCCATTGAAGAATCGAAAGACCTATCTGAACTTTCGATTGATGAGCTCGTGAGTTCTCTTCAAGCTCATGAGCAGAGAATGATCCATAATGAAAATATTGGCAATTTGGAGAAAGTTTTACAAAGCAAGTTATCGGTTGGTGAAAATCATGCTAGCAGCAGCTACAAACAAGAAAGAGGAATTCAAGGTGGCTACAGAGGTAACTATCAAGGTGGACGTGGCTGATGGAACAACCGAGGTGGACGTGGATGTGGCACACAATTATTAAAAAGAGGACAAACAAATGAAGGCTATCCGACATATGGTCGTGGTAGAGGATTTAGAGATGCAGGTAGAGGTAGATTTCAACAACGAGGAGGTAAATCACCAGTGCAGTGTTATAATTGCAACAAGTATGGTCATTACAGTTATGAGTGCAAATCAACTCCGGAGGTGAGAGAAAGAAGTCATTTTGCAGCAACAGAAGACAAGAAAGATGACACTACTATACTTCTCACATATAGAGGGGATGACAAAAGTAGTAATGATGTTTGGTATCTTGACATGGGCGCCAACAACCACATGTGCGGTCGTAAAGAATTGATTACAGATTTAGATGAGAAAATTCTAGGAGAAGTTATGTTTGGAGATTCAACAAAGACTCTGGTAAAAGGAAAAGGTAAACTGATGGTTACCTTAAAAGATGGAGATAATAAATATATTCACGATGTCTATTATGTACTATATACAAATGAAGGATCGATATCTTACTATCAGAAATAAAGATGGAGAATTGATAGTAGAGGTGGAGATGACAAAGAATCATCTTTTTACACTTGATATACAAACGGAATTGACAACATGCATGAAGTCAGTCATTAAAGATGATTCTTGGTTGTGGCATTTAAGGTTCGGTCATTTTGGATTTACCGGCCTTAAATTATTATCAAAAGCAAATATGGTAAATGGGCTGCCAAAAATTGATCAACCAAAGCAGCTATGTGAAGCTTGCATAAAAGGAAAAATCACATTGAAGATATCATGACCGTGTGCTTATACGTGGATGATATTATTTTCACAGGAGACAATCCAGGTATGTTTAATGATTTCAAGAAATCTATGATTAAAGAATTTAAAATGACAGATATTGGTGAAATGTCATACTTTCTTGGAGTCAAAGTGAAGCAGACAGAAGAAGGGATTTTCATTTCTCAAATGAAGTATGCGGAAGAAATCTTGGAAATGTTTAGAATGAAAGATTGAAAGCCAATATCCACGCCAGCTGAAGCAAGCATAAAGTTGAGAATAGATTCAGATCGAAAGTCGGTAGATCCGACGATGTTCAAAAGTCTGTTCTGGAGCTTGAGATATTTGACTTACACAAGACCATATATTATGTACACAGTTGGGCTAGTAAGCAGATATATGGAGAAGCCAAAACAAGATCACTGTGATGCAGTAAAAAGGATTTTGAGATATATTAAAGGTACATTTAATCAAGGTCTATTTTTTTCACACGATCAAAGTCCAAAATTAATCTGTTATTCAGATAGTGATTTTGGTGGAGACTTGGATGATGGAAAAAGCACTTCTCGATATGCTTTTCATATTGGATCAGCAATATTTTCATGGTCATCAAAGAAGCAACAAACGGTTGCACTTTCAACATGTGAAGACGAATATTTAGCAGCAGTAGCAAGCTCGTGTCAAGCGATGTGGTTAAGGTATATCTTGAGCTAGTTAAATCTTGCAAAGAATTCGGTGTCGCACAGCCGTAGCAAGCATATAAAATATCATTTTATCCAGGAGCAAGTGAAGAACAAAGTTGTAGAACTGGTGTACTGTAGAACAGAAGAATAATTAGCAGATATCTTTACAAAACCATTGAGCAAAGAGGTATTCCAAAGATTGAGAGAAATGCTTGGCATGCGAAGTTGGGTTTGAGAGGGAGTGTTAGAAGATACAAACCCTCCTTCTAGATTAAGTAAACTTAATGGCTAAGTAGTTATGGTGTGCTATTATGAGCTATTAGTAACATGTGTGTTATAAAGCTTATCCAACCTTATCTAGATATGGGTGGAATTGTCAAAGCTTATCTAGATAAGGATAAGCATGGAACTTATGGATAAGACTTTGAATCCAATTTGTACAAGTAACCTAGACATTTATGTGGAGAATTCTAGAAACCTAATCTCCACCGTAGGATTGAAGCGTTTATAGCCGTAGGATTGTTTTGTAATTGCCTATATGATGCGGAACCCCAAGCTTAAAGAAACTGTAATCCCAACACACAAGATGATATGGAACAAACCATAGGTAAAAACCCGCCCTATAGCACCTCTAGATAACAATTGTATCTAGCAACACTAATTAGAAGGCAAAGAATGAAATTGAAATTCGCCACAAAGTAAATACCTTTGATAAGAAGATCAATTCCCAATGCAACAAGTAGAAGAAGAACTATCCTCATTTGGAACACACAAGTCTTGTTGAAAACAAGAGTAGATTTCTCAATAATCAATAATCCAAGTTTTTTTTCAAGCTATTAACCCCCCCTTTATATAGATATTAGGGTTAGGTTAAGAATCAATCTAGACCATAAAATAATTAGGAAAGTAATCCTAAGGCTAAAAACTAACCCTAAATAAATATAATCTGAAAATAGAAATAATTACAAAACTGGCATTGTAATCCGAAAATGGCTAAAATTATGTCGTTTCGTCTTTGCAACTCCCGAGCAGCATTACCACCTTCATTCCTTGCTTGGACATCATGCTTAAATCATCATTATGCCTCATAAAAGTGTTTGGATCATGTGGATACTTGAATTGATCTTCATCAATTATTCTCTTCACAAGTCCAAGCATTCCCGCTTTGATCTTCTTAGCTTGAGAACGCATCACTAGTCCACTTGACAGCACAATGTCTTCACCACGAACATCCATGCTAGAAGAGCGCTCGATGCCCACATCATTCCCTCCTTCCTCAAAAAGATTCATCCTCGAATCTGCATCCATGTCAAAAGGAGAAAGATCAGCAACATTGAATGATGCAGACACATTATACTCACCTAGAAGATCAATCTTGTATGCATTGTCATTGATCCTCTCGAGAACTTGAAAAGGTCCATCGCCTAGTATTCTCCCTTTGTTCTAGTCCCTCTTCCTTCACCTTCAAATTTAAAACCCTCCTAATAACTAGGGACTCTCCAACCACGGGATACTCTACATCCTCATCCTTACTAGAATCATACTTTATTGGTGGCCTTTCCTCATCGGACTTAAACTCCGACATTACTTCATTACCCCTCATCAACATAGTTTTTCTATTTGGACATTCGAAAGCAATATGCCCAAACTGATGTGGGCATCGAGCGCTCTTCTAGCATGGATGTTCGTGGTGAAGACATTGTGCTGGCAAGTGGACCAGTGACGCGTTCTCGAGCTAAGAAGATCAAAGCGGGAATGCTTAGACTTGTGAAGAGAATAATTGATGAAGATTGATTCAAGTATCCACATGATCCAAACACTTTTATGAGGCATAATGATGATTTAAGCATGATGTCCAAGCAATGAATGAAGGTGGTAATGCTGCTCGGGAGTTGCAAAGACGAAACGACATAATTTTAGCCATTTTCGGATTACAATTGCAGTTTCGTAATTTAGCTACTTCCAGATTATAATGGTAGTTTTGTAATTATTTCTATTTTCAGATTATATTTATTTAGGGTTAGTTTTTAGCCTTAGGATTACTTTCCTAATTATTTTATGGTCTAGATTGATTCTTAACCTAACCCTAATATCTATATAAAGGGGAGTTACTAGCTTGTAAAAAAACTTTGATATTGATTATTGAGAATCTACTTTTGTTTTCAACAAGACTTGTGTGTTCCAAGTGAGGATAGTTCTTCTTCTACTTGTTGCATTGGGAATTGATCTTCTTATCAAAGGTATTTTAATTTTTGGCGAATTTCAATTTCATTCTTTGCCTTCTAATTAGTGCTGCTAGATACAATTGTTATCTAGAGGTGCTATAGGGCGGGTTTTTACCTAAGGTTTGTTCCATATCATCTTGTGTGTTGGGATTACAGTTTCTTTAAGCTTGGGGTTTCGCATCACTATAAATAGATAGGGGATGTTGAGATAAAAAAGAAAAAGGAAAGAGAGCAATTGCTCATTGTGAGAAAAAGTTAAATGTTGTAACACTTTGTTTTTATTGTGAGAAGGAAAAACTATTGTAATAGTTTCGTGTGTGAGATTGTTTTCGTATCAAATTTTATTATCAATATATATTTAGTGATTTAATTTCTATTTTGTGAGCCCATCAAGCTTCCAACATTAGAGAGATCTTATTCATACAAATCACATCGAATCTGTTAGTGCTACAATTTCATGGAAGGGAAACAGTATTAGGACCTCCATTAACATTGCTGAATCTCAGTATTCGGAAGTGGAGTTCCTTATGGATTCCAAATCTAACAGAAGGATCCTAGCGTCCAACACTTTCAGTTATAGTGTCGTAAACAACCCGGGACCCTCTAAATGTTCCAGTGCCTCAGCACCCATGCACCGATAGGAGAACATTGCGGACCTTATAATAAAGTCGTCGAATATAATTAAGATGAGAGATTACATGCATCGCTCCTATATGGTATGTGATGTTTGTTATTGGGTATGAATGCTAAACTACACCGAAGCAATCGTTGACTATTTGTATATGACTGCTAAACTATACTGGAGTGGAGGAATGGTTGAGTTTCTAAAAAGAAAAAGTAGATTTTTTTTCTGCTGAAACAAAGGTTTATATTAAACCAAAAGAGAGGCTTACAGAGACAAAAAGCCCACCCGACTCACCTTGAGGGGATACTCCTCAAATCATTGGCCAGGCAACTCAAAAAATACTGAGGATATAAATCCTGTCTCAAAAAATTCGAAAACTCATTTTCAGCTCTCCATTTTGCATTCTCATGGGCCAGCTGATTGAATTTTCTATTACACCATGAAAAACAAATAGTTTCAAAATAAGTACATAATCTACTGGTATCATTAAAAATTGGTTTTAAGGATAAGTGGAGCTTCTCGATGTTTCCTTTCTCAAGGCATTGTAGAACAATTTTGGCATATGTTTCATAGACAATGTTTTTCCAAGCATTCTGGATGCTACATAGAATGGCTTTCTGGACAGCCATGAATTCAGCTATGCAAGGATCATACGTACCGAGCTTGCACACCCGAGCTTCAATAACTCTTCCATCTTCGCCTCTGGCCACCAACCCCAGAAAACTATTATCACCTCTAACAGCAGCGTCGGTATTGATCTTGATGCTTCCCCTAGGAGGCAGGTTCCAACCCCTAAAAACATTAGCATCAATGAGTGTATCTCTCGCAATTTCAACTTTCCCGAAAGCATTTTTGAATTCCTGAAATTTATTTCTCACAACCTACACTGAGTTCTCAAGAGAAATAACGGTTTCCTTAAAACAAATTTCATTGCGAACCCACCAGAGATGCTCCAAAACAATGGCACAATACAAAACTATGTCTTCATCTTCGTGTTTTGACAAGGAAGAGCAGGGATCCGGGCACCAAATCAGATCTAAGTAGTCTTTTAGCTCAAATCCCGATTGATACCTCCATCGAATCCCCTATAGGGCAGTAAACCACAACCTTTTTGCAAATTGGCATGTAAAAAACACATGAGTCTCGTGTTCCATGCAACCACATTCATGCAGACACGTTAAGTCATTAATAGGAATTCCTCTTCTAGCCAAATTCATTCTGAGACTAAGTCCTTTGTGGACTATCTTCCCAATCAGAAATTTTTGTCTCTCATGAATGTTACTATTCCACAATTTTCTCCACCACAAAAGAGGAATTTCATTTTCCCAGTTCTCAAGCCAATAGAATGACTTGGCCGAATACTCCCCATTTTTGTTTCCTACCCAAATAATCTTGTCTTCCTCATTGTTATTTGCCCAAAACATTTTGCAAATATCTTGTACTGATTGACAATTGAACAGCTCTTTGAGAAACGTGATGTTCCAATCGCCGAGATCATTCTTCAGGGACTGCACCATTCCCTGTCTCAATAGCATGTCTTCATTTCTAGGATCAGTTTAAATCCTGGTGAGTCAGGAATCCAGGGATCCTCCCAAATGTTTGTATTGTTCCCTCGCCCAACCTGATAACATAGGCCTTTCATCAAAGTAGTTCGAGTATTGAGAATAACCGGTCAGTGGAACAGTTTTTCTTCTTCCGATAATTCATAAACGACGACCAAGGAAAGTATTTAGCCTTGATGGCCTTAACCCACGATTTGTCACTGTCTTGAGCTAGAGCCCACCCAATCTTTCCCAGTAAAGCCGAATTCATATCTCTCAGCCTTCTCATTCCCATACCTCCACATGATTTCGGTTTGCACAAGTTATTCCAGGCCATTGGAACCTACCATTTTTTCTCATTCACATAACCTCTCCACACGAAAGCCCTTGAAAGCTTTTCAATCTCATCATAAACTCCCATGGGAATCTTGGCAGTTGCCATGGCATAAAGAGGGATTGAAGCTATCACATGGTTTACCAGAGTTTTCCTTCCTCTTTGCAGAAGTAGTTTCGCCTTCCACCCTTCAAAACAATTAAAGATCTTCCTCTCCTGATGGGATCAAAGTCATCCTTTCTTCTTTTGCAAGGAAAGAAATTGTTCCTCAAGTATTTAGTGTTCCACTCCATCTCCTTCATGTTAAGACTACTCTTAATCGCAGCCTTGAGTCTTCCATGGATGTTACTTGAGAATAAGCAACCAGATTTCGTCGGATTGACACTTTGTCCCATCCAGGAGCAGAAACTCTCCAAACAATTGAGGACTTTAGTGGTTTGTTCGACACTAGCCTTGCAAAAAATTAGGATGTTGTCTGCGAAAAAAATATGAGCCAATGATGAAAATATCGGTATCAATGAAAATATCAAAGGTCCAAAATATGGAAATATCGATGGAAATATCAACAGAATATCGATATCGATAAAAATACGAAAGAAGTGGCAAAATTTTTTAATGAAACCTCAGGATATGCTTATTTATTAGATGCTTTATCAATTTAACTATAAAATTTGAAAAAATATTGACTGGAAATCATATTTATCATAATTAAGAGATTTATAGTACTCACCGATAGAAATTAAAATGTTATTAGTTAAGTAATGAATTATTTATTAATTAGAATAATAATAAAAGTACATGATTACTTAAAAATAAGTCAATACCACATAGAATTTCTTAGTGGTTGAAAAATTTCACTCTCTTCCTCATCCTTATTTCTAGTTGTGTATTGAGAGCAATATAGATCAAGAGGCACATCTCATTGATAATTTTGCATATAATTGTTAACATGCCAACCATATAGATCTAATATTTCATGTGATTGTCTTTGTTGATAGTCATGATATAGATATAATGTTGATTGACTTTATTCATAACCACTAACCCCCGATGGTTGAGTTTGAGAATGTATCCATGAGTTATTGCTTGATGACATTCCATAAACATCCATTAAATAAGAGTTATATTCACCTTCAATCCTCATTGATCCAAAATTGTAGAAAAATATTCCTCTTCTTGTTGTGATATTTCCATTGTACCCCTTTCTCTACGCGTATAATCTTTTCCTATAGCACCAATTCCTAACCCACATTCTCTACTTCCATGATCCTCATCTAAGTTGCATGAGTGTAATATTATTCACCAGTGAATAGACTCAATCTCTGTTGAGTTGCTGGTTATTAGTTTTGTATGAAAAGCATGTTATTGTTTTATATTCAAAATTGTAATTTTTTTTTTAAAATTATAACTATTGTTTATTTTGAAATTGTAATCATTATTTTACATATTTTTCTAATTGTTTCAATTTTGCTTTCAAATTTCAATTCGCCTAATTATATTTTAACTTAAAATATATCATCAATAAATAATTATAATTTAAAAAATAAACAAATATTTTATAAAAATATATCATATTTTTAAAATTTAACATCGGAAATTTTCACAAAAATTATAAAATTTTTGACCAGATTATGAAGCAAATACCATGGAAATTTCGATGAAAATATCAGAAACTTCGACAGAAATTACGGAAATTTTACCCCGTTTTTTTTTAGATGAGGAAATAATTTCCGTAACATAAAAAAACCAAAAATTCAGCGAAAAAATCAATTTTTTCAACTATGGTTATGGAAGGGGCACTTCTACCAATTTTGATTCCCTGTATTTCTCTGTTAACCTCTAGCTTTGTTAACATTCTAGAAAAGAATTCCAGAAAGATCACAAATAAAAAGGGGGACACTGGGTCCCTTATTGAATCCCTCTCTCCTTGAATGGTCCCAAAACACGAACCATTGAGAAGAATGGTCCCAATAGAAAAAGTAGTTGATGCATGTATTTGAACAATCAGAAATTTACGTATGCCCACAACTTTTGGACGTGAAATAAATTCCATAAAATTAATAATAGTACTATTCGTACATTTCAAGATATATATATATATATATGTGTGTGTAAATTACCATAATCTGTCTTCTTCTAGTGTACGAGTGTGCCACTTCGAACCTATAACAGTCCAAAGAATACGGTGTGCGCCAATTAAATCAAAACTTAATCAAACAATTATATTAATTATTGAGAACAAAATAATTAAAAGGTTACAAATGCCTTTCAGATCAAAAGACTTTTAAATAATTTTTTTTTTTTAACTAAGAACACTTGACTACTCGAAGTAAATTCTAACGATAATAAACTAAGTAGTCTATGTTGCTGGTGTGTGTTGATGTGCGGGGGTCCCTTTCAAAGATTAGTAAAGCTTCTATTTATAAGTGAAGAACTTTCAAAGATGCTTGTTGCATTTCCGATGTAGGACTCTCCTCATTTCAACTTTAATCTATTTTCATCTTTAAACAATGTGTGATAAGTATAAATTCACTTAATTCCAAAAATAATATTTTTAATAAATAAAAATATTAATTTAGAAAATTAGTATATGGTCCAAACAATATATATATGTGTGTGTATATATATATAATATACATGTAAAGACACAAAAG
>QANX01003205.1:0-10837 GCA_003254975.1 Ochetophila trinervis
ACAATATATATATATATATATATATGTATTTATATGACACTAATAAGACAAGAAAACATAATGTGTTAGGTTTTCACGTTTTCAACTACTCCTCTTCCTAATAATATTACTTCTAAATGGGAAAAACGTGAATAAATAAGGAAGCATAGAGAATCTGATTCTTTTATTTTGGTCCAATTCGCACTCAGTCCCCTCATCTCTTTTTGTCGCATCATATTAAGATCAGATCAAGGAGTTGATAAAATAAAAAATAAAAGATATTGAAGCCAAAATAAATAAATAGATAGTAACTTTAAAATGTTAGTTATTGTTATATATTTATTTAAAATTATAATATTTTAAAATCAATGCCTTCCTCTATCTATTCCCCACCACAGCACTTGGTTAATGACACTTCCACGGACCTCCATAACGGCACTCTGGAGATCTGACTTAGATTCTGTTTTAAATTTTTTTTTATTATTCTTTATATTATAATTCGTTATTCTTTCAAAATACAAGCTCTGGGGATATTTTTCAAGTGAAATCCAATGGGGCTCTTCAGCATGAACTTTCTGTTGGGAAGCAATCGGTAATGAAATTGTTCGGTTAACAATTTTGAAAAAAAAAAAANACAATTTTGAAAAAAAAAAAATTGTGCATTTACTAATTTAGCTCCCATTTTTTTTTTTCAATTATATCCTCATATATATTTTGCCTTAAATTGTATTTCCCTCACTGACGAATTTGGCCTCTTCCACTTTTTCTCCCTCGACACACCATCCCTCACTCCCGTTCTTCTACACCAACCTTGGCGGCTTCCTCCCTCTGCCCCGTTTTCTTCCTCATGTCGGCTTTTCAGTAAATCCATGGGCCATTGTCTGGCACTGTTGTTCTCCCTCGACCCCAACCAGTCTGTTTTCGTAGGCCCTCCTCCGCTGTTTTTGAAATAGTAAGCAATATTTCCCAACCATTGTTCAAAGGGGTTTCACAAAAATAACAAGTATTTGGAATGCAATTCTTGTGTGGACCATATTACCTCGTTATAGATCATTATTATTATTATTATTATATATTTTTAGTAATATTTACATATTTTTTAAGTTAATTAATAAAACTTTGAAATTCGTCTTAACCATGTTAGATGGAATTGTTCTATATATTAATTAAAAAGATGTTCTCTCTATAAATAAAGAGATTAACTCATTAAGCCCCACCATTCTAATGAATAGTGATATCCATAAACACTAATTAACTTCAAAAGCTAGCCTTAGTTAGGTCCAAAATCTCTCTTTTTGAAATTTGTATTAGTAACACTTCATGAACTAATGATAATTATTAAAGGCAAGAAAAACACCTCAATTAATAACATTGGGTACTAACAATGACTTTGATTAAGTATTATGGCTTTCACCGCGGGGATGGACATTAAAATATCACAATGTTCAATTGTATCTACAAAATTATGAACATTTAATTTTATATGGACCATTTATCAAACAAAAATATTTAAGTAGGTCTACTACTTAAAATTGCAAAAGTGCACCATTTTCTATTTTTTTTAACTGTTTTTCATTCATAACAAAAAAAAAAACACTTCAATTAATCAAAATATTTTTTATTATTACAAAATGAAAGATTGTTTAGAAAGATTAAATATGATATTATATATAGTTTTTAATTAAACAAATTTTCTCTATGCAAGGTTCTAAACTTCATTGAAAAAAAAAGTTTTAGAGGCAAAACATTGGATGGGCTGAGAAGGTGTTGGTTGGGAAAAGTTTAGTATATAAGGGAAAAAAATGCAGCTGAAAAGAAATTAAAGTATTTTTTTTTTGGGCCAAACTAGTTAAACAGGGATATATTACTGGTTATTTCCCATACAACTTTGGGAAGGTTGTTCTATAGAAAATCCCCTTCACCCACGCTGGTTTGAATCTCAGCCCTGCAATATGTCTTTTAGATTTTTTAGTTTCTTTATTTTATTTCTGATGATGACATCAGCATGTGATGGATGATGATATTAGCATAATCTTCAACCTCCAGCTGAATATCCAATTGTAGATCCATGGGTCATGTGACCCATTTTCCCATGTGACCCATTTTCCGACCCAGTAGGATTGTAGGCCACTGTTTTCAACTCTATTCGCTCAGTTCTTTTGTTCTCTCTATTTCCAGATGATTTACATTCTCAATTTTTCCAAAATCTGGCCTTAAATACCAGTTTTGAGATCAAGTCCTTGTTCAGCCATCTTTGAAAAAAGTAAAATTTGATTTCTCATATTCCAAACCAAATCAATCTAATCAAACTTTTTTAATTTAATTCAAAATACTTCATTTAACAAAACTCAAATGCTCATTTTATATAAAGCTGGCATTTGACTTTCGATTAGATGGATCACTTGCTCGGACTCTCAATCTTATTCATTACTTATTATAATGTCTTAACTAATGACTCATGTGAATTGAGAGAGTTTTCCATGGTGATCTGAGAGAGTTTTCCTTCGATCTACCATTCGGATTTTAGGTCATCTGAAATCTCTATCTATTTTCTTTCAATGGAACTAACTCAAGGCAAAGTCACATTACTTCAAGAATTTCTTTGAACCCTCAGTCTTCAACCAAATAAGGAGGAACCAGTTTTCAAATCTCACTCGGTTCTACTTGGGAAGGTGTTAGCAATAAGGAGTTATAGAAGATTTACTATATCTGAGATCATTACAAAAACTTGGAATCTCAAAGGCAAAGTACAAATAGAAAAGCTAGATGAAAATATGTTCAAGTTTAACTTCTACAACACAGAGGATAAGGAAAGGATTTTCAATAACAGACCCTGGTGCCTAAATGGAGCACACCTAATTCTAAAAGAATGGCCATATGAGAAATTGCTAAGAGAAATCACATTTGAATCATCCACATTTTACATACAAATTCACGGATTACCACCGGTGTACCTCCATGAAGGCACATCCTAGATGATTGGAAACAAAGTGGGTTTTATTCATCAAAGCTTAATAAATTGAAGATATGTAATGGCTCATTGTTTCCTGCTACTCCGGGTGGAATAATGGTCCAGGATCCCCTATCGGCATGTTTTTTCTTTGGAGCAGAACAATGGGAATGATATATGGATTCAATTTAAACTTGAACACCTCTCGGACTTTTGTTATTCTTGTGGAAGGCTTGACCATGTGACTGGAATATGCAAAATAAAAGAGTTGGTGGTGGTCACTACCCCAAACGGAATATCAGCAAGGTTATTCGGCCATTGGCTTCGGGCGGACAACAACAGTTGCTTACTCTTTATCAACATACCAGATGAGGATGATCAGAGAGTGGAGGCAGTGAGGGAAAAAAACTAATCGGGAGATTTGGCACGAATTACAAAGGGAAAGCAGTTGACTCATGGGGAATTTAAGAGTAGCCTCAGAGAAGTCAGTAATATAAGTGATAAAGCTGAGTATTGTAATGCCAGAAAGATGTGTCCGCAGCGGAATGCCCTATATCTAACATTGAAGCTGCAAGAAGAAAGGGAAACAAAAACTCTACAACTGGCAGTGATGGAATGTATCAGAGACGCGAACTTCAACCTAAATTAGCTAGTGGGATGGGCTTCGAGAGTCTTGCTTGAGTATGGGATTGAAAAAGGAAAGGAAATAAGAGTTTTGGATGGGCTAGACCCGGAATTTCTCACATATATTGGGCTCAGTATAAGGGTTTTTTCTAAAGCCCAATAGACAAATCAAGAAGATGGGATAGTGGACCTATGTAGGAAAAGAGAGGCCTTTCAAGAGTTGGATTCCAGACCAAAAAGGCTGGCAATTGGGGAGACTTGTAACCGGCCCTTTGTTGAGAACGGGCCTCACCATTTTATAGAGGAACTACATGTAGAGTTAGATAGCAGGGGAGACTTTGAAAGCATGCAATCTCTTTTAGATGGTATGCCAAAGGCGATTGAGCAGCAAAGTGCAATTTTGTCTCAAATGGCAATAGGAAGGGAGGAGACTTCAGGCGGAAATAACAAAAGTAATGAAGAAAGCAACATTGGGGAAGCTGCTAGCAAAAGTAAGGGAAAAACAAAGTCTTGGAAAAAGGAAGCCAGAAGACAGCCACAGAGACCAGGCTCAATTCCTATTAGGGAAAAGGGGAACGCAATGGGGACGCTGCCTCATCCTCACGGAGACAACTAAATTTTCCATAGGCCGGGGAGGCGGGCCTTTACAAGCCTCCAATGCTGAGCTGAGAATTCTCTCATGGAATTGCCGTGGCATTGGAAATTCTTACACAGTTAATTTTTTATCCCGTCTGGTGAATTCTCATAATCCGAACTGTTTATGCTTGTTTGAAACCAAATGTGGTAAAGAGTGGATGGTTAAGGTGTGCTGCAAGTTGGGATTCAACAATTATTTTGTGATGGAACCTATTGGTAGAGCAAAGGGAGTGATAGTTATGTGGAATGAGAAAGTAAATATTGAGTATTGTTGGAATTCGGAGAGAGTAATTCAGTGCTTGGTTTTGGATTTCCAAGGACAAAAAATTGGAAATATTCTGGTGTGATATAGTATGTCATATATGGCTGAGAAAAAAGTTTTTTGGTAAAATCTTGAGGCTATTATCGATGGGTTGACAAGGCCCAAGCTTATAGTGGGCGATTTGAATGAAATTACTTTTGAAAATGAGAAATTGGGAGGTCGTGGAATATGGAAGAAAAAGATGTACTTGAGAGAATTTATGCAAAATACGGGAGGTATTGACCTGGATTTTAGTGGCTATCAGTTTACCTGGGACAACAAGCAGGATGGGATGGCTTTGATAAAAGAACGGATGGATAAAGGAGTTGCTAACATTCTCTAGATGGAGCAAAATCCAGAGGCTTCGTTTTGGCATATGAGAAAGGAGAAATCGGACCACTGTCCAATTCTCATTACTTCTCGGAAGAGGAAGACCAAGAAAGATCGGCTTTTCAGATTCTTTGAAATTTGGACTTCCGAGAGCTTGAGCATTAAACTGGTGAAAGATGCCTGGAACTCTGATGCTAAATGGGGGATGCATAGCCATAGGTTAAGCAGAAGTTTAAGGGTCATGGCTAGAGCTTTACAGAAATGGAATAGGGAAGTTTTTAGGTATGCTCACACCAAGATCAATGAGCGAGAAAAGGAGTTGGAAATCTTACAAGAGACGGACAAAGATTAGGGGCGCAAGCATCATGTGGCAGAGGAGCTAAGAAACCAGAGGAGTCTATTGGAATCTATTAATCATCAAAAGTCCCATGTGTTGTGGCTAAAAGCGGTAGACCAAAACTCCAAGTTTTTTCATCTGAGTACGGTTATTCGTCGCCGAATAAACATAATTAATTGTATAAAGGAAGGAGATGAGTGGATGGAGGGGGAAGAGGAAATTGCATATTACTTTAAAACAAAATTTAAGGACCTTTTCACCTCCAGCCACCCTAGGATGAACTCGAATATTGATTCTCTATTATGGGATAAGCTCTCGGTGGAAGAAATCAAAGCTTGTGTGATGCGGAACCCCAAACTTAAAGAAATTGTAATCCCAACACATAAGATGATATGGAACAAACCCTAGGTAAAAACCTGCCCTATAACACCTCAAGATAACAATTGTATCTAGCAACACTAATTAAAAGGCAAAGAATGAAATTGAAATTCACCACAAAGTAAATACCTTTGATAAGAATATCAATTCCCAATGCAACAAGTAGAAGAAGAACTATCCTCTCTTGGAACACACAAGTCTTTTTGAAAACAAGAGTAGATTCTCAATAATCAATAATCAAAGTTTTTTTTTACAAGCTAGTAACTTCCCCTTTATATAGAGATTCGGGTTAGGTTAAGAATCAATCTAGACCATAAAATAATTAAGAAAGTAATCCTAAGGCTTAAAACTAACCCTAAATAAAAAAAAAATCCAAAAATAGAAATAATTACAAAACTGCCATTATAATCCGAAAATAGCTAAATTACGAAACTGCCATTATAATCCGAAAATAGCTAAAATTATGAAATTGCCATTATAAGATGCTTATTTTTAAAACTACGTCGTTTCGTCTCCGCAACTCCTAAGCATCATTATCACATTCATCCCTTCCTTGGACATCATGCTTAAATCATCATTTGTTGCTCCAATGGTAGAATATTGATCTATGATACCCGCATCATTGTGTGTGGAGTCTTCACCTTTTGAAGATTCTGGGTCTTGATGGTTTTTCAAGTATATTCTACAGGAATTATTGGAATATAGTGGAATCTAAATTGGTAAACTTTGTGACAGAGTGCTTCAGGTGTGGAAGGATCTCGGATATGATAAATAAAACTTTTATTGTGTTGATTACTAAGAATGACAAGTCTTGTAATTTTAACCAATTCCGCCCGATTAGTCTGTGTAATTTTGCGTACAAGGTGGTGTCAAAAATTTTGGCTAACAGGTTGAGTGGGGTGATCTACAAGCTCATATCCCCAAACGAAAGGGCTTTTGTTAAAAGGAGGTGGATAGATGAAAACACAGTAATTGCTCAAGAAGTGATTAACCGAGTAAGGAAGCATAAGGGTAGGAACGTGTTAATGGTTATGAAGATTGACATGAAGAAAGCTTATGATCAGATGGAGTGGAATTTCTTAATTCGGGTCCTCAAGGCTTGGGGTTTCAGTGATCATTTCTAGCAATTGATCCGTAGCTGCATTAATACGGTCACGTTTAATATACTTCTGAATGGGAGTGTCTCAGAGAATGTCAAGCCAAGTCGGGGGCTTCGCCAAGGGGACTCGGTCTCTCTGCTTCTGTTTATCTTAGGATTGGAAGTTTTGTCTAGACTGTTGGGAAAGGAAGAAAGGAAAGGAGATGTCGTGGAATTAAAGTATATCGGAATGCTCCTCCGATCTCTCACTTGTTGTATGCGGATGACTTGCTAGTCGTGGCTCGTGAGAATAAAACAGAGGCAGAAACTTTCAGGAAAGGTTTTGACATTTACTGTGAGTGGTTAGGGCAGAGGCTAATGTGGACAAATTCAACATATATTTTTTCAAGAAACACAGGGAGAAAAGCTAGAATAGAGATTTTGGAGATCATGGGCTTTAAAGATATGGGTGGATCTTCTATCTATTTAGGAAACTCACTTCTTATGAGGAGAAATAAAACAAAAGAATTCGGGCAGATAAATGAGAGGGTACAAAAGAGGCTTGAAGGATGGAACAAGAAACTTTTATCAAAAGCCTGGAAAGCAGTCTTTATTAAATTAGTGGTTCATGCCATTCCCACTTATTCTATGGCCACATTCCAAATTCCTAGTACTCTCTGCAAAGAGCTGGATAAGATGGTTAAGAAATTCTGGTGGTCCTCCAACTCTAGAGGAAGCATATTTATGGCTTTGAAGGCTTGGGATGACGTCTACAAACCTAAGCATCTAAGATGATTAGGCTTTTGGTGTTTTTCAAATTTTAATATGGCCTTGTTAGCAAAATTGGCACGGAATATGGCTTCGGAATTTGACGTGTTAGAGGTTCAAATTATAAGATCAAAAACCTTAGAGGGCAATCCTTTTTCTAGCATGTTTTGAAACCCAAGTCCTCTAATGTGTGGAGAGGCATATTGAATGCTAGACAATGGATTTCAAAAGGGGCTTGTTTTCAACTGGGAGATGGTAGCAACATAAATGTTTGGAGTGACCCTTGGGTTCCAAATTTGGCAGGCAAAACTCCAAGTCTCGGTGAGGGAATGGTTCAAAGTAGGATCGGCAAAGTGGGATGAATTCGGTAGTGGGTGGAATGAAGGATTGGTTAGGGATCTGTTCACTGAAAAAGCTGCTAATTGCATCTTATAACTAAAGTGGTGATAGATCATAATTTATTTATGTTTTATATACCTTGATACTTAAATTAAGCATGTTTTATTCATTTAAAATAGATTAATATATGTTTTTCTATATTTTAGGTGATTTTGACATCAAGGAAGAGAATTTGAAGAAAAAGGGCAAAACTGTAATTAAAAGAATGCAGNATGGAAATGTAACTTACATGCTCGTTTTAAGATGTTCTTGTGGAAAGCTCTCTCAGGAGTGTTACTTGCAAGAGAAGTGATTGCTTGGATAACAGGAATTGGAGAGACTTGATGTGTTGTTTGTGGAGCGGAGGAGGAAACTTTGTTTCACATTTTTAAAGAATGTCCGGTAGCGAGAGCTCTAGCTTTTGGTTGTAACATGGGTCTTAGGTTGGATAGATGGAGAGTCAACTCCATCTCTGAAATTATTGATTGATGTATAAGTCCGAGAAAGGACCTTTTTGTGGAATGTGGTTCAACTTCTGTTTTGTTGTGTTCGTTTTCATGTCTATGTTGGCAGTTTAGGAACATGAAGCTGCACTCGGGGGAGATGGAGATGGCCAAGAAGGTGCACATGTCGAATCAGTTGGTGGATGAGTTTTCTCATGTATGACCGGGACTATTACTAAGCTTCAAAGGGAGGAAGTCATGGGAAATATGGATACCTCCCCCAACCGACTGGATTAAAATCAACACAGATGCATCTTTCAAGTCCGGTAAAGCGGGTCTTGGTATGGTGGTTAGGAATGAGAAGGGGGAGTTGATCATGTTAAAATCCAAAATTATGGAATGTACTTCGGTCTTGGCGGCGGAAATGGAGGCAATGGTGTGGGGTGCTTCCATTGCAACAAGTGAGGGCTGGAGAGATGTGATATGGTCCTCTGATTCGACTACTTTAATGAGGGAGATCAACTCAAGTGCTGGCCCTGACAATTGGGATATTAGACGAGGTGTGCTCTAGATAAAAGACAAATGCTCTTGTTTTAATTGGAAATTTTGTTGGAACAGTAGGTCCTCTATTGGAGCTGCTGATTCAGTTGCAAAAATCTTCCTTGGAAGGAATTTATGTTTTGCTTTTGATTCATTTTCTGTGAAGGATATCCCCTTTGATGTTGCTCATGTTCTCTTTTTAGACCTCCCTTTGGAGAGGTTGTGTAATCCTCTCTTTGAGGCATTTTGTGCTCTAATATAGCATTGTTTTTCTTACCAAAAAAAAATGCTCATTTTATATCATAAACATGGTTCACAACAAAATTCAAAAAATGTCATATAAACGGTATTCGGCAAATTTTGGGCAAAACCTTCAATTTCTCATTCAATCAGACCAAAACAAGAGCATCAAACACATTCAAGACACATTATTCAACAATACCCAAGCAATTGTTTTTATCAAAATTCAATCTTCCCATATGTTTTCAATTTTGTCTTTAACTGTATAACCATTGTAAACATAACAGCCAAGTTCCAAATATATCAAATTACAAAACCAATTCTCAGATTCTACAATAACAAGGTTTTTCACATTTCGATAAGAATTCAAACTGGTAACAATCCAAAAAGCAGATGCATCATACACCAATTTTTTCTTTTTCCAGATATTCAATGTTTCAAAAATAAATAAATAAACATTATACCATATAATCTAAACCTCATTTTAATAAATAAAAAATTATGATATAAAAGCATTTCCAATCTTTTTTATTTTTTAGAACATAATTTTAAAATTAAAAAAAATATTTTAAAGAATTAAAAAAAAGAATAATTTGTTTACCCAATTCCAATAATATTCTCTATAATTATTTTTATTTTTCATTTCTCTATAAATATTTATGATTCACATTTTTCTTCCTCAATGAACTATAGTATTTAAAAAAAAATTAAAATGTAAAATTATTATTAATAAATTTAATTATAAATAAACATAGAAAATTGTAGAGTATTAAATAAATTTATTAAAATTTTATATAGAGAGTGTTTAAATTTCTACATTTGAAGAATAAAGCTCCATTTTTTTTTAATTTAAAAAGTACGCTAGAGTAATGAAAAAAATTTAATTTATCTTTTAAATAAAAAAAATTAGGCTTTTAAAAAATCTTTTGGAAATGCTCTAGTATTCAAAACTGATCAAGCCCAAAGTTCAGTATATAATTTCAATTTTCCATTGTAAACGAATAAGTTCCAGATATTGATAAGCAAGACTTATTTCAAATACCATATTTATAAACACAGTTCTCTGATTATATATTAATATGCAACGAAATAGAACATGGACTTTAACCAATTCATATTAATTCCTCCACATTACATGCAAACACTATCTTCTACTGTTTTGAGTATATGAATTAATATTGAATTTGATTGCTTGCTTGAGAACTAAATAGAAATGAATTTATTTATAAAGTTTGAAAAAATATGAAATCACAAATTATATTTATTCATAAAAATACATTTTTATGTAAATGTCCTCTACATAATGAAATATTACATTTCCAACAGGTAACAACTCATGTGAAACAATATAACTTCTAAACTATGAAAAAGAAAAAAAAATCCAATTACAATTTTCATTAAAAAATAAAAAATAATTAATATTATTTAATTTAATTTTTCCAATAAATTGCAATTACATAATTATAGTACCCGAAGGATTTCAAAACAGTTACTACTCTATCACAGTTGCTTTAAACATTTAATTAGCACTGTTGGTCACCGGCACTGTTGCTAAACAGATCTGTTTTTTGGATATGCAGTGCCTTACTTCGAAGTACAAAAAAAAATTGATTTTTTGTGACGGAAATGTACTCGTCACAAAATACAGTTTTCTGTGTCGGCAATTATCTTATTCTCCACGAGCTACCCTATTTGAGGTCCTTTTGACACCATATGAAAAATCAATTGAACAAAAATACTAAACCAAAAACATGATGCAAAATATTAATAGAGTATCGCCAATAAACTTTAGATATATGTCTATAGTTGTTTCTCTAGGTCCATATATACTTCATTGAGTATTAATCTATGTTCT